>JAEAOA010002070.1:3080000-3297500 GCA_016746295.1 Potamilus streckersoni
ACGACTATATCTCAGACCTTTAAACATGGTCATATTGCTATCTGTTAGAATGTGTACACACCACCGAACCAACTTCAACGCTGCAGAACTGTGCTAATAACAGATATACAGCCAGATGCATTGGAAAAGGAGAACAAATAGTATATTGCAGTTCGCTAATCTTTTTACATAGTTCCAAGTTCAAGTTTACTTATGGCACATAGACAGACAAACAGACACACTAAAAACAAATGACTAAAAACTCGAGATTTTCTTTTTTTAGATACTCACTTTCCGCCTAGTGGTTAAATAATGAGTTGAGTGACGTAATGGAAAGGCTATGTGCATCTTTAGTATGGACGATTTTGAATTCGTGCATATACTGTATTTCATTGAATTTATGTTTGAATTATAATACAATACGACAAGTACCAACAGAAATTATGCATATTTTGTTAATTATAAGATTATACAGAACGATGCCCAAACTGGGTTTTGAGGATCTGCATTGCTGACAACTTCGTCACTGTTTTTTTTTCCGTGAAAGAGGAAACCTAGCTGGAGATTTACGTATGTATTAACTTTTATCGTACACTTATGGAAAATATTTACTTATGTATCAGTATCACCCATGTTTTTAGCTTCTTATTCCCTTTTGGAAGTAAGGGTATAAATTATATAATCTCGAGAATGCGTTTGTAATGTTATTCAACTCCACCACTGTTCAAACTTTAAACAAGGTGATGATGCCCTTTGGGTCACAGGTACTCGACGCGAGCTTGATGTTAAAAGAACCCCACAATAATCTTAAGAAAAGTCATATAGAGTAACAAAAATACCTCAGATTATCCCCATGACCCGTTCTGACATTGGGCCCTCGCTGTCATACTATATAAGATATACTATATAAGATAGTATGACAGAGAGGGTCCAATGTCAGAACGGGTCATGGGGGTAATGGGTCCAATGTCAGAACGGGTCATGGGGGGTATATCTGAAGTATTTTTGTCACTCTGTATGACTTTTTCCTTATGATTATTGTTGTTTGTTTTTGTTTTTTTTTTATCATCAAGCTCGCGTCACGTACCAGTGGGTCTGCAGAGTACTTTGATGTGGTTGAGGTTGGTGGTTAAAATGAGGCCCTTTGATTATGCACTGTGGGCGTCAAATTGTCGTTACTTAGAAACTATGCAATAAACATTGGGTCCAGACTCCAATCCCCACACCCTTTGGATTTCATGTCTGGGTCTTTGAAATGTCCTGTCTATAGCATCATGTATACTTGATGAATACGATAAGACGAATTCAAACATGCAAATAGAATTGGCTGCCACTGCTGTTCTCACCTCCTTGGGGCCCAGCCCAGAACTTGGATGTGGGTTGGGCAAAATGAGAGAGAGAGAGAGAGAGAGAGAGAGAGAGAGAGAGAGAGAGAGAGAGAGAGAGAGAGAGAGAGAGAGAGAGAGAGAGAGAGAGAGAGAGAGAGAGAGCTTTAGGACAGATGGAAGGACGAACAAACAGCTAACAATTCCACGTTGCAGTAAGGTTGTGGCAACGCGATTTGGTGAACTAGTTGTAATGTTGCTACAAAGTTGTTGTTTAACGTTATAAAATAACCTTCCTACAATTTTCACAACATTTGAAACCCATATGGAAATCTCATGAAAGCTGCTTGTGTTTCTGAAACACACATTACCCACTGCTGGAACGAATGTCCAAATGGACAAAACTGCAAAAATGTCCACATTATCATCCATCTAGGAGTTGCAGTTGCAGGAGTTTTAAGACTGCCATTGTCACCTACCAGATGTCAGTTCTGCACCATTAGCAGCAGGGAGGCTGAATCCTACAAAATGTAGAGGCCTTATTTACGAAAAAAAAGAGGCTGAAAAAAGTCAATAACACTAAACCAAAGTCTCTAACGTTTCTATTTCCGTATGATTAAAAACCGGTCATAAAGCGTATAATAAAAAATCACCTAATAAAGTCATGAGGTTAGCTCAGTTTTGTTCTACTATTGTTGACGTATTTTTTTTCATGATTTTCTTTACTTGTAAAGCGACTCAATTGTTGTCCTTCATCCTCCAAGCTGCTCCTGACTGTCAGGGGATTAACCAAAGATTTTATCCAGACCAACACGATACCTTTGTCTTGGATCATGTAAGTTTATCGTTATAAATCCAAACGGCGTAGCTTGTGCTATAGAAAAGAAATATCTAAATTTAATCATATCTATGTCCATTGAATACCAAGTATAATAAATATTCTGTAGAGTATAATTATCTACTCCATTAAACACAACTAAAATATTACAGTTATCTCTGATCACTTTAGGTATCTGTGTGCATCTCTGAATAATATAAATTACGTCCGTGTTTTTATGTCTACCTAGAGAAAATATTCTAGCTGGATTAGATTGTTTGTCCAACATCACATCATCATATACTACGATATTATTAATGAATCCATCTAAGTCATCTACAGACGGAGCTTCATCTATATCTGTGATAAAGTCAATAATATCGTCACCGTCTTGATTAACTGATTTTGCTTTCTCGTTAAAATCCTTAAGTACTTCAAAACAATGCTGATCATCTACAGACGGTGCTATTAAATATAGTTTTCTCCATCTCAACCATCTCATTATTAAATTTAATAATAAGTGTAATTTACCTGATCCAGATGGACCTATTATAATCATCCTTATCGAATTTGGTAATGCTGGATGGTGTTTTACTGGTTCCTGTTTTCGTGTCGCCGAAAACTCAATTATTGTATCTATATTATTAATAACGTGAGTCTATATTGTGTTCGATGTTGATCATCTACACCCACTGCTGGATTGACAACAATAATAACGAAAAATAAACGACATGCATTAACAGGTAAATGTGTAAAATGTGGTACACAAAAATATAAATTTATTTCCATGTCTGATTCAGGGACAAATATAGGTGGAGATATTGCTGCTTCTTTAGGAAAATTACCTGGGTTACCATAGGCTAAGTGTGCTGGTGAAAAAAGTGTGCTGGTGAAAAACACCTTCCTGGATATAATTACTGTGTTCCTGGAACTAGACTTGATATCCGACTTCATGATCAAAATCAACCAAGACCAGGAGAGTATCCAGTAAATCAAATTGATCAAGCATGTCATATTCACGACGTTGCTTATAAAAAATAAAGATTTGCAGCAGCAGCAGCATCTTGCAGATGTGAAAATGATTCATGCATTAAATTATATACCTAATAAATCTCTTAGAGAAAAACTTGCCAGTTTCCTGATAAAATCCGCCATGAAAAGGAAAATAATGCTAGGGGCTGGTAAATAGTTATATAATTATTATAATGGAATCTATTTATTATAGCCCAAGAGGGTATTGGAGAGGCAAAGCAGCGATCACTAAAACATCTGAAACAGCAAATGTTTCACGTTCTGTTGCTGCAAATTGGTTAGCACGACAGGCAATATGGCAAATTTATCTACCACCACCGAAAAAATTTCAATACGCACATTTTGATGTCAGTGTTCCTAAGAAGTTCACCAAGCAGATATTTTGTTTTTACCACACGATACTATTAAAACACGTGGACGAAAGTAACGCACGTACAAATACGAAATACGCATTGACTGTCGTTGACGTTGCAAGTAGATATAAAGAAGAGAAACCATTATCGACGAAGACAGCATCTGACATTTGAGCAAATTTATCAACGTGGTAGTCTACGATGGCCACAGCTATTACAAGTTGATCCTGACAAAGAATTTCTTGGTGCAGTATCATCTTTGATGAAAAAACAACGTTACAATCAGACGAGGGCATACTAAAATTCACCGTGATCAAGCAATCGTTGAATGATTTAATCGAACACTTGCTGAACGGTTCTCTGGATATTAATACGCGAAGGAAATATCTACTAACTTTAAGTCCGATGAGCGATCTCGTGAATGGGTTGCAAGGTTACCAAGGGTGACATCTGCTTTAAATGATGAAATTACTCGTGCAACTTCCACGAAACCTTCTAATGCAATAACAAAAAATATATACCACATAGCGATGAATACGGACAACGAGGTCAACAACCAGTATTGGGTAATGTAATTGTGAGATATTTATACGAGCCAGGGGATCTGGAGGGTGGGAAAAAAGAGCTACTGACCCTATCTGAAGTGTGACCACACATACAATTTCTAGCGTGGTTAGATCCACTGGAAGACCTACTATATACAGACCAGATTCTACTGCCCCCCAACGTGGATTTGTGCGTGAACAATTGCAGGTAATTTCTACAAATACACAATTACCACCACCTTCACTTATTTAAAATAGAACCCCGGCGTCGATTACATTCAGGACAGGTCAGCATCACATTTTCACGTATATGACCAAGATCACTATTTATTCTGTCTACGGTAAATTGTCCTGGATATTTGAATATTGACATAACATTATTGTGTTACAACTTGCACAGTCATTATTCTGTAGTTGTTTTAGTGTTATAATAAATTCAGTATCAATATCAAAGTCATTAATTTTTTGGTTACATTGCTTATAAGAAGCTAATTTTTTCTTTATTACAGCATCGTCAGTAGTAATTTCTTCAGTTATTATGTAATCTATAATAACCCTATGTAGTTGAGTTATTCGTCTGACGCGAGATACAGCAAGATAGACAAAGTTTGACCACTCGATCCGGTCATCTACAATCCAGATATTTGTATCAGAGATAGTTAATCCCTGTGATGAATGAATCGTTATAGCGTATCCTAACGTCCTAACGTCCATGGTGATAAATCCATACTCAATACCCTCTCAAAAGTATTGATAGCGACCAAAACAATATCATTCAATACCAGATTTTGTACTCCGTCACCAGGAATTTCAACTTCAATATTCTGTTTTCGAGTATCTGCTGGGCGATAACATAATGGTACAGATAGATGTGAAAACTTTTCTTTATGTAACGCAAATAATTTCTTTTGCAATTCATCACGAACTATCTTTCTACTTGCGACTATCAAATCAGTGAGTCTCCATAAAGTCCAAAAATCATTCATAGTTGTCTCTAGAATTACTTTACACATTATCTCACATTGTATTTTATCTGGCTGTAATCTGATTAACCTTTTAAGTTCTTTCAGTGGTTCATAAATGGTCATAAATGGCTCTATGGTCATCATGTATTTCTTCATAATAATCCACATTATTCTTTAGCCTTTCATGTGGAGACTGTCCAACAAAGGGCGGTGGTTGGCAATGATCGCCACACATAATGACAGCAGTAATTTTTGTCAATAACCATTTAAGAAATGTTTTTAGTGTTTCCGACGACACCATGTCTATCTCGTTCCCTATAATATACTTAGGTATATATTTTTCACCCATTCGCTCAGGAGTCCATCTAAACAAACTATGATACGTGCATGATTTTACTCATCGTTCCTTTATAACTCTGGCAAGTTTATGTGTAGGTGTCAAAACGATCATATCTGAATGGTTGTTGATAAATAATTTAATCAAACGAGTTGTTTTACCTGACCTTCCACACCCATTAAGATAAACAGTCTTATGTCTAGCCACAGGATCGTAACAGATGGTGTAGATGACTCTGATACTTATTATTTCTGTAATATATTTCCTTGATTTCAACGTCAGCAAATTCAGAAAAAGTGAGTATATGTTCTTGCTTTATCCTCCATGTCTCCCACTCACCATTACCGAGTAGCGGCTTTAATAAATCCTTATATTTTTTGTTTATATAAAATGAATCCGTAGCGACTCTAACAGCGTAACGAGGATATCTATTTATCATCGATAGTAGATTTATAGAAACGTAGGCTAGCATCGAAGATCTTAAATGAGTAAAATGTGGTGAGTCGCCCTCAACATAGCTCACAATGGTACCTAGTTGGAATCCATCCGATAAATAAGCATTACTTCGGCTTATAAATGTGTTTTTCTCCGTTGTATCAGCGATTATAAAATCTAACTCAGTATCGTCCTTAATCAATCTTGTACAGTGTCGTTTATGACCGTATGAACTGCCTTGAGTAAACTTACCGACGATCTTTCTACCAAGATCTTTTGCACGTTTTTCATCGTGCTCGTCCTTGCATTTACGTATATTATTAGTAATTTTAATAATGTCATTTTCGGCTTCGGCAAGATCAGGAAAGTCTTTTCTGGCATCTTCTATATTAAATCTGTCCGGTTCTGGTAACCAAACTTGCTTTTGTGTACTATAGGATATAATTGCTTCATTTACCTTCAGCGATACTAATATTCCAAGATCAAGCATATATCTTAATAACACTATTGGAGCCCAACATTTTTCTGAAAAGTGTTTACCAAACCAAACATAAGTAATCGGATGGAGATGCTTTGCGAACTCGAATGATTTTATACATGCAAATCCGGTTAAGTCAAAATCTTGTAAGGGTCCATTTATCGAAACTATGGTCATGTCATGTGTAGGGTGTCTGAGTCTGTCAAAGTATTTAGAACATTCACCATATCCAAGAAAACTCACATGATAACATGCAGCTATATCGACTGAGATAACATCACTATAATCCTATTTAGTATTCCATAATCCACCGTGCCTATATTCTATGCAACCTTTTGCATATCCTCAATAAATTCTGATTTTGTCGGTTTCCATGAATTTTTCTCCTGAGCGAAATGGGCCGCGACCGATGGTACGGTAAAACAATTATTCAGTAGTTGTCTAATTTTGACATCGTCAGAAGTATATTTTAGAGTAAGATTTGTCATTTCTTCATAAAGAGAGTCTGTACGATAAAAATCACCATTAGGTCGTACAAACTGATCTTAATCGTGTTCTGAACTTTGAAATAACCAAACAGATACAGGGTCACTTTTACTGTTATTTTTTGATAAAATCAAGTACATGACCATTATAAAATTTAATCATTCTATCTCGTGGAAATATTGTTACAGCATCAGTCCATGCATGTGCATTAGGATCAATGATTGTTATAGGGCTTCCATTTTTTGTATATTTTGGTTTGTACAATATCTCTCCTGTTAGTGTTTTTACTGTTATTGTAAATCTTAATAACTTTAATAGTTTAGCAACATCCTTAATAGATGCACCAGAATCTTTAACCGTTTCTGCCCACTTACATATTTTTTTCGTCTTAAATCTGTTAAGCCGTTACCACGTATCGCATTCGTGAAATGTTCAGTAATACGCTCAGCACACAGTTTATTCTTGACTGACAATCTCATAGGTTATACCACAGCAGTAACTGGATACCCTCGCTCAAAATAAGGTGTATCAATACCAGTCAGTATTCCAGGTCTGGATTTATTATTTAATAAAACGATATTATTTCCTGACTGTATATGAACGGGGTCCCTTTGATCACGAAATATCCAAATATCATCGTCTGTTTTCACAATAAATTTTATTAAAATAAGATATTTTTGATTATTAAGGTGGTTAATAATTACTTCTCGTCTGTCATTCATTACATTAATAACGGTTCCAACTCTGAAAGTTGACCACACATAAGAAGCACCATCTTCACGAAATTCCTTTTTCACCTCACGGACACTTTTGGTTATAAAAATTCATTCGTTAGAGCTAGATTTTGCATCGAAACACAATTTTTATCCTAGTAGTCTGTCAAGATGGTTCAGTTGCGGGTAATTCTTCCGTTATTATAATTAAGACAAATATTCAAATTGAATTTTATTATATATGATTCAAACAAAAAAATAAATGGATTTGGATAAAAATCGGACATATATCTTATTGTAATAAGCCATGTGTAAGCAAATATTGCGGTTACCATATGCAGAGTATCAGACATGGAAGTACTGGGCCAAAACCATGTGTTCAACGTGGTATTGGAGTTCGAGGAAAAACGCAGTTATGTGCAAATTGTGGTGGTAAAAGATATAGAGAACTTAAAAACGTTATTATGACCAAAAAAAAAATACATCGACAGGTAAAGAATATCCTATAAAGACAGAAAATGATTATCTGACCAGATTTCAAAATTAGGATTTAGACACTATATATATATATATATATATATATATATATATATATATATATATATATATATATATATATATAAATGGAGTAAAAAGAATTTGTCAGATATCCAGTATATACGAATTACGAGGTGTTTCAAGATGGTGTTTTTAGACATTGCAGATTGAAGATACCAGTCGGTAATATTGATAGTGGTGGTTATTTTAGATTTGAAATTGGACGAAAAGATATCTATCACATAGGTTCATTTTTGATTGTTTTCATGGGGTCGTTAAAGATGGACTTGTGGTTGACCACTTGGACGGGAATTCAGAGAACGAATTATCAAACCTGCAAACTATCACACAGTCAAAATTCCAGACGTGGAAATACAGGAAGATGTAAAATATTTAGAATGAGAGCGATTAAATCGATAAATACAGAAACAGACCAAGACAAATTTTCCATCAATTACTGCAGCTGCCAAATATTTTGACATTCAACCACAATCGGTACAATTTGTCGCAAATAAAACATACAAATCTGTATATTCAATAAAGTATGATCAAAGCATTATATTTGAATACGTATAATAACTGTACCTTCTTATCTCAGAAAAATAAATAAATATTATTTTACTGTATATAGTTCGACTCCTATCATTAAACTATAACTACAGTTCCTGACTATTTCAGGGGTCACTGTCCTCAATCTGCTGTCATTTATCACAGAATCAAATAACAATCTTTCTCAATTGCATTACACGATTGTCTATCATTTTTTCTTTCGTATTTCGTATTCGTGAGACAATACACTTTTTATCTTTTCGATTGAGCAAGCAAGAGGTATAAATAGCTTTATTTGTGTGTCATCTACGACAGCTAAAGATTCTAGCATAGAATTATAAATAGATTTTATGAATCGGCAATGTGAATTTATTCTGAAATTTTCTCTGCTGTAATGATTCAAAGTCATACATAATCTTTACAGGGTTGAGATAACGGATAAATTTATTTCGTCATGCTTTAATTTTTTAATAGCAGAAACAATATCATTAATGTTTTCACTGTTCATTATATATATATATATATATATATATATATATATATATATATATATATATATATATATATATATATGACATTCAAACTTCCAAAATCTCTTTTTTTCCTATTATTTACTCTACGAGCTTATATATATATATATATATATATATATATATATATATATATATATATATATATATATATATATATATATATATATAAATTAATATATAGTTTCGTTTCTTAAATCAATAATATTTCCATCCTGATTTGTAAGTTTGAAATTCATTCTTGACAATAATGGATTATGTACACGCAGGTATACTTAATTTATTGGCTCAGATACAATAAGCCACCCTGGAGGTGTTTAAATACTGGATGAATATAATATATATCCCTGCTGAGCCTGATTAGACTTAGACATGTCAACGTTGTTGTTGTTTTTGGGCTTAACCCCATTTTTCAGCACACGATAGGCTATTCATGGCGGCCAGTATTAATGGTGGAGGAAGAAACCTGGAAATCACCGGAAAAAACCACCGACCCACGAGAAAAAAGCTACTGGCAAGCTTTCTCACATATCCACTTTCGCCGAATCCTAGACTGTAACTCACGCAGAGGTGAGATGGCAGTGATCCGTAAAGGACGACATGTCAACGTGGTAACTACTATCAATTATATCACATACTAGATTCAGTGCAATGGTTGATGTTATATTAACAATATTAGGTGAAATATGATGACCTGTTCCATATGAGTCATTATTATATCTGAGAACTGTTGGGGCGGAATTAATTTTTTTCCATGAATTACATTCCTTTAAAGTGTTCATCAATAAGGTCACTAACTGAATTTTTTAGCTTCTCGGAGTGAAATCCAGGTATTTATAAATGTTGGTAGTTGTTCTTCTGTAATTCCATATTTCAGAAATACTGTCATAAATAATTGCTTATGACTTACACATTGAATTGGGTGATCTTCATTAATTATGTAAGAATTAGAAAATCTATCTGACGGCGTGTTTAATGTTTTTTCTCTGTTAACGATAGCCTTATGCACATATTCTAAGTCTGCTGCAACTTGATTTAGATGTTGCATTGTTTCAATTATTTGATTTTTTAATTCGTTACAAAAAATGTTGATGCTGAAAAATAAATTTCTAAGATCATTTAACACGCGTTCATGTTCATATTTAATTTGTCTTGATCTTGAATTAATTTCCTCGACATTAAGTGTCGATATTCTTGTTGTACCTTTCTTACCTTGAATGAAATCTATAAAATAAGCATGTGTATAACTATGATAAGTATGTGTAATCTCTATTAATTGGTAAGTTTTATATATGCACATACAGTGCAATGGTCTGGATAAATACGTCAACAATAGTATAACAAATCTACAAATCTGAGCTAACCTCATTACTTTTTAGGTGATTTTTATTATACGGTTTATGACTGGTTTTTAATCATATGGAAATAAAAGCGTTAGAGACTTTGGTTTAGCGTTATTGACTTTTTTTCAGCTTCTGTAGGAACCCTTTTTTTCGTAAATAAGGCCTCTACATTTTGTAGGGTTCACCCTTCACTGCAGTCCCTATTTTATTTTAACAAACCAAACATCAATTAATCGGACAATAATAATAATAATAATAATAATAATAATAATAATAATAATAATAATAATAACAACAACAATAATAATAATAGTGAAAAGATGCCAGGATACACTAATTGTTCCAACATTGTACAAATTTGCACTCTGCATGCAATGATGCGTGTCAGCTATCACAAATTAGTTTAAAGTAATGCATATAAAAATGTACTCTGCACAATACAGAATTTATATTTTTTTTGTTTATACACTGAAAAAGAATCTTCGAATTAGTAATGATACATATGTAATAAAATATATATGTCCATTCTTTAGAAAGCAATCAGTTTTTGTCAAAGTGTGCAGGTTTTCTAACATGAGTTTATATGAAACATTGCTTTTTGTTCACAGTATCAAATCCTCTTGCTGGTACTTTTACTAACAAGGCTTTCCATTATATTTAAATGGGACAGGTGAGTTGACAAAGTAGGCTGAAGTTTTAGGGTACCTACCCCAATGGGGATCATTCAATTTTTTTTTAAAATTAGCAGGGTGTAAAGTCAAAGTAGACAGGTAAATCACACGACTTTTGCCTGATAAGGAATTCCCCTGAATTTACAGACTGAAGGTTCAGACATTAGTTTTTAAGAGAGAAAAATGAAAAAAGTAAACAAAACAATATATATTTTAATATCACATTTTGTTTATTTTCAAGATTTAATTAAGATTAGGAATCAGAATCAGTCTATTCCACTCAAAAGTTTTTCTGTTTTTTCTTCTGGCCAGGTACCTGCAAATTAAAAAATAATTTTAATGCTTAACCAAAGTCAAATATCATCTCATCAATGCTTACATATTTAAACATCACATTAACTAGCGTTAAGGATTATCCAAAAGGATGTCAGCAAAGATCGGGGGTTGGTCAAATGAGGGGAAAGGGGGTGTAAAAGACCTTGGGAATGTCTGCAAGCTAATATTTTTGTTATGATAGTCTGTGTTGAACAGCTGCTTTAGGCCTACTGCTTGTATTCCAGTATGTTTTGTTGACATCATTTATGGGTGATCTTTAAGTATAAATTATTTGTTAATTTTAATTTGTACGATTTGTGCCACAGCATATGCATGAATGGGTTGGCATAAATACATAGGTCTGGCTCCCAGTGTCTGATGTTGATGACATGGCCATATATAATCCCTTCGGACCTGAGCATGTATACAAATAGCCAATTGACCACAGCCGGTATAATACTCTCAGTTCAGACAATATAGTGCCTGGCCTGCAATGAAGACCTGGCTGACCATGCAACTGCATAGCTAGTGCTGGCCTCCATTGAAGCAGGCAGATGGCTGTAGTAGCCAGAACTACCAATGTTCCCTCTTAATGTTTTTCCTGTGTGCACAGAAGTTTGAAACTGCAACTACTGTGTGGCATATATATTTGCTACCACAACCATAGAGCAGTGTATAATGTTAGAATGGGATGTCTGCAGCCATTGGGGGTGGGGGTGAGTCATAAGTCACATGCGTAGAAAAGCAGTCATGGAAAGAGAGGGCTTTAGGAAAACAGGTATTATCTGAGTATATCCTTTATGGACAACCCTTTATAAACATGTATGACACTTTCTTCACTGAACTTGTGCTTCCATTTTTTTTTAAACCAAGTTACAAAGTAACTCTGCACTTGTCATTTCAGTCAAGTGGATGGTGAAATCTATTTATGCAAAAATTAATTTATTTTGTCCAGATATTTCATTGTGAATAAAAATTTTAAGCAGAAGCACTTGCCTGATCAGACAAAATGAATGTAAAACGTAGTTAGCTGTACTCCAGATTTGACAATCCTGAGAACTACAAACAGCAGATTTTGTTTGCAATTTAGAAATGCATCCGCTTTACAAATACCATGCTTTAAAAGACAAAACTGAATCCACTATTGATGAAGTAAAAGTCAACGACTAACCTTGTATATATTCCTCTGCGTTGGTTGGGTGCATATTTCAGGGTGTCCTATATGGCCTCTTCAATATCATCTGCCTTGCCATATGTTTTCAAGCAGGCTTCTGTAAGAGTAACCCAATGTTTTAAAATAAGTTTCACAACAAAGGATGCATCACTTTTGTTCTAAATGCCAGCAATAATCAATGGAGTATTTATAAAACATACTTTGAAATGTGGTCTCAAGTTATTTCATACACAAGTAATTGCTGTATGTGTGTAAAAGAACATGTTGTACTATATCCATTCATTTACAAATCTCTGGCAAATAACATGAAAAACAGAAAACTGAAATCAAGTCATACCTACTTATCAAAACCCAGCATATCAGAAGCTCTTGAAATTGTTTTTCCCTTTACATCCCTTTAGGCTGTACTCTGACCAGTCGTTTTGTTCCTAGCTTTTTCAACATCCTGCATATACTATCCTTAATACCTATCAAGGGAGCTAAAGTACTATAACTGAAAATAATAATAATAATAATAATAATAATAATAATAATAATAATAATAATAATAATAATAATAATAATAATGTGACACAATGTGCTAATATAGTTTTGTTAAGATAGGTTTTGCATACAAATTTGTTTGCTCAATCCTAAAACAGTTTGGCAGCACCAGCTATGCAACACAATGTACTAAAAACAATTATAAAACAAATTAACCACTGTGAATCATTTAACTTCATAAATGACATTCACTCTAAGATTGAATTACAATAGCCAAACAAATACGCACTAGTGTATATGTAGTAAAACACCTGTACATGTTCCTCTCTAAACATGTTTTGACCTACATCCGTAAAACTTAACAGCTGACCACTACATGTTCTCCCCCGACCCTTTTGAAAATAATCCTGCAGGTGTCCCAGCACTTGTAGGATGCATATTGAGGTTTATAATAGTAAATAAAGGTTATAGACACGATAACAGTTTTATATGAGAAAATAAGGCCCCAAATTACCATCTTCTTTGAGAGTGCTGGATTCTCTTCCATCCTCAGGCAAAGACCCTCTAGTTCCTCCACAGAATCATATGGCATTGCAAGAATGTCTTCTGTACATTTTGTGTCTTGTGTGTTAACTAAAACGTTCCTAAGGAGGGCCAGCTGCTCCTGCTCATTCTTAGTAATTGTGTTTTCTAAGTACACTTAGCTGGAAATATGTAAGAGATTTATGATACTATAAGCATCTGTTTTGAAAGATAAAATTCATTGCCATTAACTCCTTGTAAAAATCTGTATAGTGAACAGGTTTAACAATGAAAAATATTTATGAAATGAAATACATGCTTTTTGTACAATTTATTTGAAGGAAAAAAAACTTACTGTTACTGCAATCCTGTATTTTGTTACTCTCTGGACATGTTGCAATACTGGTATCTGTAAAGTTGTATTCAATAAGGATAGTTTTGGCATCAGACTTAAGAGATGACACTAGTATACCTAAGAAAGGAAAATAAAAAACACAATGGAATAATGAAGAGTAGAGACATCAATGAAAAAAGAATCCATTATAAATATTGTTTACATGCACAAGTCTTGTACAGTATGTTCTATGACCTATAATTTAACTAATCACAAATCTCGCAATGTTCAGAAGTAAGTGTCTGAGCAACAAAAACTTGTGCTTTTATGTCATAATCTTCCATTCCCAAACAAATTTTGGTGTTGACTCAATGTATATGATGTTAATACTCAACACTAACATTAATAATGTCTACAAGATGACAAGATTATTATCACCTGAAGTGACGACTGATGTGCATTGAACAAATATTTTTAAATGCTGCAAAATGCATTTTTATTTTACTGCCACAAATTTACCCAACATTTTGTAACACAAAACAGTTATACTACCTTAGATTATAATAAATTCATTAATATTGTATAACAAACTTACTCAAATTTAGATAGTAGTAAATTAAATAAAAGATTATATTTAAAGTCATACAACTGACCTAGACCCATCAATTTCCAATGTAAACAAGTTCTTCCATCTTATGAATTAGTAAATATACTGCATAGCTGATGACAGATGTTATGTGCTGTGTTTATTCATTGCAAAAAGCTCATGTACATTATTATTATTAAAAAAATGCCACTATTAGATTATTTACAACTGTAATTCATGTCAGTAATTATCACCATTAATTACCCTTAATAACCATTTTATTTTTTCACGTCTATGTATAAATGCATATGTATACATATCTTGACATAAATTCATTTAAATTTCACTTGTGATTGATATCTATTTGTATTACTTACAATTTAAAAAAAAAATTGGTCAAGAACGATAAATCTTACACTAGCGCGTGATTCGAAATGTTAGCCTAACGGATGGCATTTTACCACGGCAACCAATCTTATCCTCGATATTTTTCTTTCCAAAAATGTATCAGTGTAACAATATAATTTACTTAATACGAGTCGGATAAAAGTCACAGAATTATGCCAAACAGTTACGTCATTTCATAAGTGGAACATGTTGGCCCATTTTCTTTGTTTGAAAATGAGATTGTAGCCATGACACTACCCTGTAGCAGTTTACATGTGCACGATGGCATCGACAGACATCAACCAATAAATAAACATTATTTTTTGCAACTAAAAATGCAAATTTACTTTAACTAGTTAAGGTTCATACCTTGGTACTTCGAAATACATGTAGTTGGAGACAGGACACGTAACTGCCACCGATTCGGTAGGTATATGATGAGATAGACTTCCATTCGTAGAATATTGTCAAGGCAATGACAGTACCTCATGTTTGTAAACGAAAAGAGCCGACGAGTAACATATTTTCCTACAAAAGTTGCAACATTCTTATAGTTAATGGTTTTAAAAATAAAAATGAATAAACTACGAAACTATGATTGTTCCCCCAACACTGAAAAGCTAACTACAACATTGGTACAACGTTGAAAACACCGTTATATATTACCTTTGTAAAGAAATATATTATTTCTTGTCCAGTCTATTAGGATCAATGCACATACATACCACTTGGAATTTACTATATCTTTTAGTTCATGTGTGACGTTTTATTAACGTTTCGACAACTTTCCGACAGCTTTGAATGGCTCACTGGTTTTTCTGTGAAAAAGGGAACCTGACTGGCTAGAGATTTACATATGTATTAACTTTTATTGTACACTTATGGAAAATATTTACTTAAGTGTGGGTATCATCCTTGTTTTCGGTTTCTTATTCCCTTTTGGAAGTAAAGTCACGAATTATGTAATCTTGTTGTAACGGGAGTGGGTGGGTGTGCTTTAAAACGGTAAAGCCTCCTTAATTGATTTGGCGATCGTTAACTAAGGAAAAAAAAAAAAAAAAAAACTCTCCCACGGTGTTATTGCTCGGTGTGGACAGATACATGGAGCTTTAACAGATAACTGAGCAAGGCTATTGAAAGAAACAACTACGAGCCTTCTTTACCAATATATAATAAAAACTTTAATCAGTTAATACATAACCAAGATTTCACTTTCAATCCAACAGATTTATATTGATATAATTTAGTCGCATTGTTCTATTTACATCATGTTACGAGTGGTGAATTAGAGAGTACAATTCCATACTTGACAGCATCATCTAGCATCTATCTCCTCTTGTCTTTTATTTCCACGTCTAATTTGTATGCTTTGGTCCCGTTTCCAACCCTGATTATTCCGACCTCTCTTTGATGTGGATTTGCCTCTGACTCAGTGGGTTTTCCTTTTCATCGGAAAGTTATAAACTGTTCCCTTAAATACAAGAGTATTATGAGCTACATAACGTTTCACCACTATATATATATTGGCAGTATGGAAGAGAAAGTCTGGATGACTTCATTTCAAAGGCAAACAACTTCCATCCTTCAATAAAATTCACGGCAGAAATTTCCAACTCAAACCATGTTTTCCTGGACACAACAACCAGACTGGTGGAAAACAAATTACACACAGACATCTACTCGAAACCAACCGACAAACACCAGTATCTTCTCCCAACCAGCTGTCATCCAAAACACTGCATTAAGAACATTCCATATAGCCAGGCACTGAGGATACGCAGAATTTGCTCCGACGATGAAAGATTCATAGAAAGGTCTGAAGAGCTGGCTAAACATTTAATTTACCGAGGCTACGACAAAGACCTGATTGCGGAGGCAATCCAAAGGGCCAAACAAACAAACCGTGATGACCTACTCAGATATGGACAGAAAGAAAAGGTTGATAGGATACCATTTATTCTGACCTATCACCCAGACAATCCCAAAGTAGGTAAAATCATCGCAAACCACTGGCCAACCGTGCAATCGTCAGACATACTAAACCTAATACTTCCGAACAAACCTGTAGTAGCTTACCGGAGACCAAAAAACCTAAAGGACATCCTAGTCAGGGCCAAGCTAACAACAATCGCTAGTCAAAACCAACCTAGTCAATCTGGACCCTGTGGCGATAAAAGATGCAAAACCTGTCAACATATGATAGAGACCAAGACATTCACTAGCACAGTGACTAAAGAAAAACTAAACATACATGGTCCAAACAAAACGTGCAAAACAGAGAATGTGATTTATCTCATCACATGTAAGATCTGTGGCCTTCAGTACGTGGGAGAAACTGAAAAGCTACACATAAGGATAAACCTTCATAGATCTGATTGGATGACAAAAAAGCTGTACAGAAGCCCGGTCGCAGAACACTTCTCCTCCCCTGGCCACACTTTCAGTGATATAATACTTATCGCTATTGCCAACAACCACAGCTGGAGTTCCGAAACCAGGAAGGAAAAGGAATCATACTGGATACGCCGCCTTAGAACATTGAAACCAAGCGGTCTAAACCAAGAAGACTAGAAAATGAAAACTATGCACTAGTAGAATTTAACATTTTCTAAATCTTCTTATCCTTCAATTTTTACTATAAGAATAACCGGTATAGAACCAAATATCCGGGATATAATCTGCGTTACATATGTACACAAAATAAAAATAGATGTCGCTTTGGCTTGTAGACTTTTAGGGAATTATACAACGTTTTCAGTTTCCGCAACTAGTCTACACAAGCTGGTTGTATTTATAGTTTTAACACATGTGAAGATAGAAATGTAGAGGTTTACAAACGCAACGTTTTTGTGTTTATTTGTTTGTCGTAACTATGTTTTGTATTTGCCTTTGAAAAAGACTCATTAAGAGTCGAAAGCGCTTAGGCTAGTTAGTTACTAGTTTCGTACTGTTCGTCGTCAGTTTATTGCATCTATATATATATATATATATATATATATATATACTATTTGTTCGTACTCATATCCACACTGCATAAATTATGACAATGTCATAACAAATAACTGTCCTTACAGATCTCCGTATTTCGGTAAGGTACACAGTTATATTTAGTACAAATACCTAGGCTCGACGATTTATTGCTCTCGTCGCTCGGCAATTGATTAGAAATTAGCACGTGCTCTATACAGACAAATGCGACCGTATATACCAGCATACATTACTACACGTCTTATTTACATTTGACTAGTCAATTCTTGTTCAATAAGATAAATGGTCAATTACTTACGGCATAATATTCACTAAATCTAGCTACAGTAACTAATAACCTTTAAGATCATTTAAGCATTGCGAAATCATATATAAATATATAACTGACATTAACTCACGATAACAGCATCATCTTACACAGAAAACCAATTCATTAATCATAAGAAATATGACACATCTGCATATTAGGGTTAATTAATAAATCCCCATGAAATACCGCGTATCTGAGCACTCTTGTGATTACATCATGAATCTCTATGAAGTACTGCGCATTGAATATTTGATTACATGCAATCAGTCAATTCTATCAATGAACTAATAACTGTTAAATTAAAGAACTAAATTGCATAACACTCTAACATATCAACAGAGTCCTACGAAATGAATACACGATAATGCGTGAATCATAAGCATATCAACACATATGCATAAAACTAAACAAATGAAAATAAAATATATAGAAACTAAAATTGCGCACTTTAATGCTGTTTCTTTCCACACAGACAGTGCGTCCTAGCACTATAGTCTGTCTTCTTTTCAAGACAATTATCTGGCCTTTCTACGAGAGAAAACACTATTCTCAAGTTTTCCATAGAGTCGGACCTTTTGTCTTCTCACAAGGCAAAATGAAGTTGCTTTTATAAATTCTCAGTCTCCCAAAGCGTACGCCTAAATGTTTTCTGACCAATCCCGAAACAACTGTTCCTAAATCTCCCCCAAATAATCATGTCTTTCATAAGATTTTAACAGCCTAACATATGCTGCAATTATCTTTCCTTTGCAGATCAACTACTTGACATAAAGTCTACTCCAACCGATACGGTCGGTAATTCTAATGCACCCTCTGTGACTACAGTTACGATGACTCGGTCCATTCCATTGAAGATTAAACGTAGACCCTTTTATGTTTCAGAGATAAAATAAGAGAAATATCCGTGAACATTCTCAAGACCTTTCCGGCTTGACTATGATAACTAAAATGCACAAATTATTTAACATTGTTTCATTAAGTCTTTAAAGTTCGCCACATTGCAATCGCGAATGTGTTTGTCATGTCATTCAACTCCACGACTGTTCAAGACACAAACTTAAACAAGGAGATGCAGCCCTTGGGGTTAGGCCTGCGGGGTCTGGGTGGCTTTAATTAGCGTATACTTAAAATTACTCCTAATTATGAGATGAACATGTCTGAGAAATTGTTTATGTAATTACTGACGGAAGTGTAGGCACATGTCAGGTGCGGCTGAGGTTGTAGTTGTGGGTAAAAAGAGGACCTTTGATTATGCACCGTAGGCATCAAATTGCCGAAGCTTAGAAGCTAATAAGATTTCCATATAATACCAAATATACATTAACTGAAAACAAACACATTATGCATGCAATCAACATTGGGCCCAGATTCCAATCCCCTCCCCATTGGATTCTGTGAATGTGTCTTTAAAATATCATATTTATAGCATTATATACTGATAAGACGAGTTCCGACATTTCTACCACTGTTCTCACCACCTTGGGGCACATAAGTTACTTGTGGGTTAGGCAACATGTGATGAATAAGGCGCATGCTTATTTTTTGATAATTTTGTATATATTGTATTTAAAAATTTCTTCTTTTTCTCAATATTTTACTAAGCATATCGATATGTGTGTGTACGTGTTGGAAGGCTTTTTCTATAAGACTACGAGATAACAATCAAGACATGACCCTACTAAGCTACCATGTGCAAGAGCACTTTCCAGGTAGATGGTACATGTTTCATGGGAGATAATTTGTTTTAGAGTTAAAAATTTGTATTTTTCGTTAAATCTTCATCCATTTATTTTCGATATTATTATATGTGTACGAAATCAATGCAGTGATGAAACAAGTAAGTAGATTAGTTGTATTTGAGGTAAGGCATATCCTAAGTGTTACGAATCTTGGGTCACAAACTAGGTAACATAAAGAAGGAAAACCAACGTTTTTTAAAACATAACAAAAAAGTTATTTATCAAATGAAAGTTCTAATGAATGAAAAGTGCCGTATAAATTTCAAAACCGGAAATGCACTGCACCTGATGTCGATCCATGACACTCGAACGAGGCAAAGTATAAGGAACGAAGAGAACGGGGACGAGAACAGAACCTTGTGGAACACCAAAATATAGACCAACGGGGCTGAAATGTTTTCTATTTACGATCACAATTTGCGTCCTGTTGACTAGGTAGGACCCGAACCATAATATGGTTATATCGTGAATACCAAATGCATGCTGAGGCTGTGAAGCAATATCATGGTTTTGCCTGGTTACATGTTTGCACATATTTATATGGTACTTCGTAGTATATATATATATATATATATATATATATATATATATATATATATATATATATATATATATATATATATAAAGAATACAAATCATATGGCGAATAACAACCCTCTCAAGCGTACTGGATCCACCAAGGGATCACGTTTGTCAGGGATTAATTAAAATAGATGCAATAAACTGACGAATATATATATATATATATATATATATATATATATATATATATATATATATATATATATATATATATATATATATATATATATATATATATATAAATATATATATATATATATATATATATATATATATATATATATATATATATATATATATATATATATATATATATATGTTCTTTTATGTTTGCAATGTTTTACTCTATATCAGTATTTTAATTTAGATGTATGGACTATGCAGTCTGAAATAAAGAATTCTTATCTTATCTTAAGTCAAGTAATCTATCGTAAGTCTAGTTTTAATGTTCCTAAGTGATCGAGAGCGGGGAGCTTTGTTGAATTTTACAGCCTGCATCATACCAGGGTTATTATTGTTTGGGAGAAACCCAATTACATATATAATATATTAATATTAATTTGTAATTACTTTCATCGTCTTTGCTGATTTAGAAATATACCAGCAGACAGGTTGAATCCTACAAAATGTTGCCCGTATCCCTAACGAAAAATAAAGATTCCTACAACTGGCTGAAAAAAAAAATAAGTCAATAACGCTAAACCAAAGTCTCTAACTATTATATTTCCGTACGGTTAAAAACCGCATAATAAATCCATGAGGTTAGCTCAGTTTTGTTACCCTATTATTGACTATATTTTTCACGATTTTTATGCGGTTTTGTTTACTACAAAATGACCCAATTGTTGTCGTTCACCCTCCCTGCTGCTATTGCCTCTGCCTTTTCGTCCAAACAAAATCACGTGGAGCGTACAATTCCTACCCTCAAATTCCTCATCGTCATCACTATCACCCACAAGTGCATTCCATTATCTCTCTATACGTCTTCTCTCATTTTCGTCCAAATACCTCATGACTGTTTGTTTCGGTCCATAGTGTTTACAGACTTACTGTCTCATGATCGTTTTTCGGTCCATAGTGTTTACAGACTTACTGTTCCAGGCTGTTTTTTCGGTCCATAATGTTTACAGACTTACTGCCCCAGACTGTTATTTCGGTCCATAGTGATGAAAGGGTTCACCAAAGATTTTTTTTCAGACAACTCAGTTCTATTATGTTTACATTCTCCTCTTTTTAATCACGGGTTAGGTCGTTACACGGGCTCGGAGAATCAGCTATGATAATATGCTTCAGACCAAACCCACTGCAAATATGTTTTTTTTTTCCCCCTATAATAGTGCCGGAAACTATATGTGGGTAGTTGGATAGAAACTCTCCCTTAGCCCGTAACTTTCTTCCCGCAAGACCTGAAATTTCTTTCCGGGCTCTCGCCTAGCGGGACTGTTTCTTTCTCGGGCATTTCTAACCAACTACCTACATACAGTTTCCAGTACTATTATATGGGACGCAATGAATTTGCTGTGGGCTTGGTGTGAACGATACCATCAGAGCTGATTCTTCCCCGAGCTCGTAGTGACAAAACCCGTGGTTGCTTCGGGACGATCAACTCCTTCTATGGTTTGAAATAAAGGGGAGGATATGAACATTTCTAACCAACTACCCACATATAGTTTCCGGTACTATTGTATAGACAAAAATGCAAATTTAGAGTGCTTCGGTGAAAGTGAACAAAATAGGTGTAGCATTTATAGAGACTTGTAAAGCGACCTTGCGAACCGAGAAAAGCACCCTGTCTCATAGATCGCTATACGGACAATACTGGGGCTGTTGACTAGGCTGACCTAGGCGCTCGCTGGTACAGGGTACCCCTAGGCTGCAGACTATCTGGGGCAGGCAGGCAGGCAGGTGGACCTAGGCGGCTAGGTCCGGCGTGTGTGGCTTGAATGTAGTACGTAGACCGATGCGGGCACGGGGTGCCTTTCGTGCGGGAGGTGTAGTGTAGCTAGCTTGCGACGAGCGAGGCTCTAGGCTAGCTGGTATCGAGCGTCCGTACCGGGTTGTGGGCCGAATATATCAGGCGAGCGAGTGACTGCATTATCTGGCGAGGCATTTTTAAAGTGAATCCCTGATCGCAGTCCGACACGCAAGGTAACAGATAATTAGATAATAATTGTCAGAAAAAAGATTTATTTTATCCGTATCAAATTTCGACTTCATGCGCAAAGGGAAATAATTATCTATTGCTCAACATAGATTCAGAGCATAGTTATCGCACTTTATTATATACTCTAATACCAATCAATATAAAATGGTGTTTTTATCTGTGTTTTGATATAATTTTATAATACATTTGCAGATAGACATGATAATTAATAAAATATTTATTTTATCTTTGATTTGTCAGGAAATAGAAAAGCATTTTTAGCGATTTTGTTTACTTGTGAACCAGCACTCAATTCAATTAAACATCTATTATAAATATTATTTAATAATGAATATTGGCGAACCTCATTCTGTTAAATTAGCTCAAGAGCGACTAAAGGCAATTAAAAAATATTTACCTGTTCGTGATGCTGTTAAGCAACAACTACAATCGCGTCAGGAATCTCAAGTTGAATTTGTAGAGGATACAAAACAATTATTTAAACCGATAACAGATACCAATAAAGATATTCAACCTGTGTTAGAGAAAACCGCTGAAGCAACTCAAAAAATAGCACAAAGAACCAAGAAAACAAAAAAATTCTTAAAGAACTTCCAGCCAAAATAGCTGCTGCAATACCAGACCCATAAATGCCTGAAGATGCAGACCAAGCTCGTGCTGAAATAGGTAATATAAGGGGACGTCTATCTAAACAATCTAACATAAGTTATAAATTTGGCGTAGATGCTATTGCTGATATTAAAGGCGCTAAAAATGTAGAAGATTTAGCTGCGATTGCTGTGAAAAGTTTCAGTGATAGAAAAAGTTTTTCAATCCTGAATATGCTAATAAAATTGTAAGTCGTGATAATTGGTACAAATGGATATTTCGTATACTCTATAACGTTAATCAGGCCAAAAATAGTGATCCTAATTATATACAGTATATTCATGCAATAGATAGTTATATTAACTTTATACAAAAACCGCCAGAGCAACAACAAACGCTAAAACAACTAGAACAACATCGAGAATCATCGCCGCCATCAATACAACAAATATTACATTATACACAATAACAAAAATTATTGTCACAATCTCCAAAATCACAATCAGCCCAAATAAAAAGTGAGGAAGGGCCGTCGGATACCTCTTTCGGAAGTGGTTTAGGAAGTGGTATTATTACTCAGTGTCCTAATAATGTCCTTACTGATGTTGAACGACTAGAAATTCTCATCGGAGGAAAACGAGCTGGTAATAATTCCCCAGAAATCATTAATGAAGCAGCAGATATTTGTAAACGATTATTTAGTGGCGGTATTATGGATATTGATGTGTATCGATCACTTATTAATGAAATTGCCGATGACTACTATAGTGACTAAGTCACAGTGATTAGATACAATTAGTGATAAAGTTAATTAATAATAAAATGATTGTGCATGGTGCTCAACGTGGACCTACCATGGTCAGGACAATTAACTCTCGAATACCGATTTACAGAGCAACCTACGGAGATGGGTTAGGTGATGTTGTTCGGGGTCTGTTTAGAAGAATAGCCCCAAAAGCAATACCAATTGCAAAGCAGCTGGGTATGAAAGCTATTGATGTTGTTCGTGAAAAAGGTATAGACACTTCTGGTAACCTTGTCAGTAAAGCATTCTCAGCAATCAAAGATAGACTAGCACGATTAATACGCAGACCACAACCTGTCCGACCTCAGCCGGTGAAATTACCTAGCACTGAAGTGATGTCTGCAAGTGTAAGTAAAATAATAAAGCAAGCCGCTAATCAAAAACTAGCAGAGTTGGCTGATGTCCCGATGTCTCAGAAGGAAAAAAATATAACCGCTAGTCTGATAGCAGGACGTGGTCTCACTTCCCGAAGTGATCTTCATTTTAGATAATAATTATAATAAATATGTTTAAACGTATAAGTGATCCCGCATTCGACATGGACGCACCAGTTTTCAGAGATGATTCTGTGCGTGATTATCAGTATTATTCTTATGACGCCCGAGCACCAAATCAGCGTGGACGAATCGAACTACGGTTCAGGATACAAGTAGATATTTCCTGCCCTCAGAAGCATTTATTGAAATCAAAGGTGAAATTTTAAAAGATGATAATACTGAATATGCAGCCGAAATTAGTGTTGGTTTTGTTAATAATTGGTATTATGGCATTGTTTGATAGCGCTACGTATATGATTGACAGAAAAAATATTGAATCAATTCAAAAAGATTTCGAAGTTGCTACAACAATACTTGGTCTTGCAAGATACAGTGACGATTATTCAAGATGAGCTGGTCCATCAATGATGTTTGCAAAAGATACAACTGATTTTCCAGAAAATAAAAACGTAACTATTGGTAATGTGAGAAATGCCGCTGTGGACAACACTACCCCTGCAGTTTTATCGATGAATGCAAATTTCAACTTGGGATTCACATCACGTCGATCGATGTTGCATGGTGGAAGTAGAAGATTTTCATGTGTGATTCCACTATCACATATATTTGGATTTTGTAGAAATGTCAGAAAAGTGATTTTTGGAGCCAAACATACAGTTGTGATGGTACGAAAAGCAACCGACGATGATGCAATATGGCGACCTGCTGGTGAGTTATATTATGGCATTGTTTGATAGCGCTACGTATATGATTGACGGAAAAAATATTGAATCAATTCAAAAAGATGTCGAAATTGCTACAACAATACTTGGTCTTGCAAAATACAGTGACGATTATTCAAGATGAGCTGGTCCATCAATGATGTTTGCAAAAGATACAACTGATTTTCCAGAAAATAGAAACGTAACTATTGGTAATGTGAGAAATGCCGCTGTGGACAACACTACCCCTGCAGTTTTATCGATGAATGCAAATTTCAACTTGGGATTCACATCACGTCGATCGATGTTGCATGGTGGAAGTAGAAGATTTTCATGTGTGATTCCACTATCACATATATTTGGATTTTGTAGAAATGTCAGAAAAGTGATTTTTGGAGCCAAACATACAGTTGTGATGGTACGAAAAGCAACCGACGATGATGCAATATGGCGACCTGCTGGTGACGCTGGTAGAGTTATACTAACAAAATTTTCGCTCTGGATATCAGTAATGACTCCGACGATATCTAAAAAAGATCAGTTACTATCTTTTATGAGTCAAGGCGGTAAATCAGCGTTATCATGGTTAACAACAACCACAGATAGTGTTCAAAGTACAATTAACGGTTTATTCACATGACAAATAGCTTCTCAGCAGGGTGTTTCTGCACCGCGACATATATTTATTGCGCTTCAAAATACTGCACGAGTAAATGATCAAACGCGTAGTATCATGATATTTGATAAGCTTGGTGTTTCTGAGGTTTCATCAAGAATAAACGGACATCAAGAACCATCCGAAGATATTTTGTTAAATTTCGATCAAAATCATGTAGCACGTGCATATCATCGTGTTATGTTGTTTATAGGACGTGATCAAAACATTGATACTGGTTTACAAATATCGCAGCTGGATTTTACAACGCTGTATCCGATTTATTACTCTTCAATAGAAGATTTAGATTTAACCAGACAATCAGTAGTTGATATACATTTTCGAGCTCGTGTTAATAGAGATACTGGAGCTATCCCTAATTACAGAGCAATTGCTGTTATACTTATTACTCGAATGTGTTGGTGGACGAATGAGAGTAATGGATGCGTCAGTAGAAAACATGTAATTAGATCATTCATAATATTAATAATGTCCTATCATCACGTTAGAGTGAGTCTGACTCCTGGTCAGATCAAAAGACTACAATCGCATCAAACAATAACTATGAAATAAAAATATCGTTAAAGCGAGAGCAGATGAGCGATTCAAATAAATTATCGTTAACCGAGCGTCAATTCAAAAACTTTAATGAAGCAAAAAAAAATTAAATAAAGGCGTCAAACTTAGTATTTCTGCGGCTGCTATCAAAGATACATTAAAAACAGGTGGTATATTTCCCCTTCTCGCAGCTATACCAGAATTAATAGCCGCTGCAGCACCAGCAGTAGCAAAAGCAGCTGCATTAGGTGCTGTTGGAACAGCCGCTGGAATGGCATTAAAGAAAGCAACCGGAAATGGAATATCTAAAAAAGGGAAACGGTCTCAGATTACCAGGGACCCCTCCTTCATGGTACGGAAAAGGCATAAGACTTCCCGGGACAGTTTACTGATATCGCCTATGTCCAATTTTTATTTACTCGATGCTGTTAAAAAATTAAAAATAAAAAACTTTAGAGGTGTTTTTATACGCGATCAATTGCCAAAACAACCAAACAATACTGAAACAGGTATTATAAATCTCGATCAAAACTCTGGACCTGGTACCCATTGGGTAGCGTATACAATTGATCCACGTGGAATTACTTTTTTTGATTCATATGGATTAGCGTCACCAAAGGAATTTCTTCATTATTTTAGCAATAATACTGCCCCAATCTGGTATTCTACGTTACCAACACAAACATTAACTGATTCACCAATATGTGGTCGAGAAGTACTTAATGTACTTGATGCTATATCAAAATCAACAAAACCGCCTCATAAAGTACATGAATATACCACGATGTCACATTTAAACAGACATCAGTATATATAATGATTGATACTTATGGAAGATCTGCTCTTGGTAAAGCTCAGCAGCCAGGTGATTTATCTAAATATGCAACCCTTGATCAACTTAGAAATGAGATCGACGATTTATTAAATATTACAAATGTGGATAAAAATGAAGTAGTTGTCTTTCAGGACAAACAAGGACAATTAAAGACAAGCCATATACGACTACCAGAAGTACTTATACGAATTCCTACTGCAGTTGCTGATAATATCGTTACTTTTACTGATCAGGGTAAAATACAGGATTCCGGTAAGTCAGTTAGCGATTATGTCAGAAAAGCTGGCGGTGTATTTAGTGGGGATATTATCATGAACAAAAATAAAATTACAGATCTTAGAAATCCAACTACACATAGTGATGCTACAACAAAAAAATATGTTGATGATCAGGAATCAAAACACGTATTAAATAATGGCGGTATAATGAGTGCATTTCTCAATATGAACCATAACGGTATTAATAATTTGAGAAAACCATAATCTGATTTTGATGCTGCTACAAAAAATACCTCGATGATAAACAGATTCCTATCTTTAGTGCAATAGCCAAAATCGAAACTGAATTTACCAGTCACGTGAATACGTTTTTGAGTTTTCACATAAACATAAACAAAATTAATAACGAATTTTTTGGAAATCCACCAAATATTAATATAAAACTTACTGATATTAACACAAAACTTAATGATATTATTGAAGGAATTCCGGATATTATTCAAAAAACAAACCTGATTAAAATTCCTCACAATCAGATAAGAAATATTGTGTATACAGTTGCATCTGGGTTTGGATCGTGGACACCAGAAAATAAAACCATCAAACATACTGGTATATATAGGATGTCAGTACTTATTGTTGCAGATTTTAAAATATCAACTACATCTCCATCAACTGGTGATTTTTCTAAAGCTATATCTGTGTTATTAGATAAAGATTCTGAAGGAACGTTTACGCTGGAATCATCGAGTAAAAATTTACCTCAAGCTTACTGGTAGTGTTTGGAATTTGTAGCTCAATTAATTACTTAACGTCGTAGTATAATGGATCAAATAACTACGTTATCTATCGACGTTCAACGTCACAGATATAATCAAGTATGTGAATGCCTGACCAAACTAAAAAATACCATTGACCATTACACAGTAAAAGTAATAAAATATCGTAGACGTATGGTTGTCATTGATATAGTTGTGTATTCAGTTTCTGCTATTGTTGCTGGATCCGGATTAATATTATCAACATTAACGATGACAGCTCCAGCAATTATAACAATTATTGTTTTAACTTCAACGACTATAGCAGGTATTTTTAGTATTATTGCTAAACAAAAAACTACATGTGCGAATGATAAATTGCGTGAATATATGATAAAATTGCACACAGCAACAGCAACATACTCTAAACTATCTGGGTATATTTCCACGTATCTCAGAGATGGTAAAATATCTGACGAGGAGTTCGTAACGATAATTGAAACCTACGATGAAACATTCAGAATTGTTAGTGATTCTGGTGACAAAATAAATGGAGAATTAAACAATAATAATAACAATAATTAATTAATAACAATAATTAATAATAATAATTAATAATAATAATGTCAGCAACTGAACATCGCTTGGATGAGTTATTACAGCAGATCGTCGCTAATACAACTCCTTCAAAAACTACCATGATATCAATAAGTTCGACCAATCCTGAATTTAGCGTTAACTTTCCAACTGCAATTTCAGTAAAAGAGATAGCATTAGCTCAATTACGTGTTTATTATAGCTGGCCTAATATTAGATCAAAACCATTTGGTGGATTACCAGCAAATATTTCATTAGTATTCGCAAATAAAAATAAATCTGATGGAACTCCCGATTGGCAGGTAGTTAGTATTCCAACTGGTAGTTATCAGTTAGAACAGATTAATGAAGAATTCCAACGCAGAACTAAGTCTTTAACTAGAAGAGTCTAAAATAGCAATTACAGTTTACGAACCAACAATATCGTCGGTGATTGAAATAAATTCTCCTGACTATGCTGTAGATATTTATCAAAGTTCGATTAGATCAGTACTAGGTTGGCCTGAAGTTGCACATGTTTATCAGGTTCCACCAGAACCACAGCGATCCGACTTCATAATAGATGTTAAGAAATTTATACAACTTCCAGAATATAGAAAAAATATCCATTCATAGAGAACACTGCAGCCGCTTATCGTGATTATATACATTATACTTATTTTATGTGTTTTATTCAGGGAAAGAAGGTTTAGGAAGAATATAGACACTTGATGTCGAGCAAATTAACTCATTATCAAGACCAATTAAATCTGAACATGAACACGTGTTTAATGATCTTAAAAATTTACTTTCCAGCATCGATACTTTTTATAACAATGATTAAAAAAATAAAATAATTGAAACAATACAACATCTAAATCAAGTTATAGCAGACTTAGAATACGTAAATAAGGCTATTGTTGACAGAGAGAAAATAATAAAGGTGCCGGCAGATAGATTTTCTAGCTCATATAGTTAATAAAGATAACCTAATTCAGCGTGTAAGTCATAAGCGATTATTTAAGACATTATTTCTGAAATATTACGGAATCACAAAAGAACAGCTACCAACATTTATAATGCCTGGATTTGACTCAGAGGAGCTAAAAAAATTCAGTTAGTGATCTTATTGATGAACACTTTAAAAGAATATGTAATTCCTGGAAAAAATTAATTCCACCCCCAGCAGTTCTCAAATATAATAATGATCCATATGGAACAGGTCGTCACATCTCGCCTAATATTGTTAATATAACATCCACCATCACACTGAATTTAATGTGCGATATAATTGATAGTAGCTACCATATCGATAAATTAAAGTCTAACCAGGCTCAGCAGGGATATATATTATACTCATCTAGTATCCAATCCATTCCGGGCTGGCTGATTGTATCTGAGCCAATAAATCAAGTTTACCTGTGCGTACATACTTCATTATTGTCAAAAATAAATTTCAAACTCACAAATCAAGATGGTAATATTGTGGACCTGCGCGGGGAGACGTTATATAGGGGAAGGAGAAACAAAATGAAGATATTTTAAGTTAAATGTCAATTATTTTTTTTATTATATATATATATATATATATATATATATATATATATATATATATATATATATATATATATATATATATATATATATATAATGAACATAGAAAATATCAAAGCCATTGTTTCTGCTATTGAAATATTAAAGCATGACGGAATTCAGTTATCTGAAGGTCTTGATGCTGAAAAAATTTTGTGTGAGTTTGAATCGTTACCACAAAGAAAATTTTAAAATAAATTCACATTATCTTCCAATTACAGATTCGTTAAGTCAATTTATAATTCTATGTTAGAATCTTTAGAATTGGTAAACGAAACACAAGTAAAGCTATTTGCGCATTTTGCGTGTTCAATAAAAAAAAAATAAAAAGCGCATTATCTCACGAATATGAAAGAAAAAAAAAAGATAGACAATCGTGTGATGCAATTGAGAAAGATTATGCTATTTGATTCTGTAATAAATGACAGTAAAACTGAGAATAGCGATAGTGAAGCTGTACCCCCTGACAGTCAGGAGATATTGATTATAGTTAAACAGAACCCTTGGCAAGATTGATAGAATCGAACTTTATATAAAGTAAAATAGATAGTTACTATATGTACTCAAATATAATCTTTTGGTCATACTTTATTGAATATGCAGATTTATATGTTTTATTTGTGACAAATTTTACCGATTATGAATGAATGCTAAAATATTTGGCTGCTGCACGTATTGAAGGAAAAGTCTGTTTCTGGATTTATTATTTATGGATTTAATCGCACTCTTTCCAAATAATTTATACGATCCTGTATTTCCACTTCTGGAATTCTGAATCTGCGTAATAGCTTGCAGGTTAAAAATTTCGTTATGTTGAGGATTTCTATCAATGTGGTCAATAATAAATCCATCTTTGATTTTCCCATAAAAACATCCAAAGATAAACCTATATGAAAAATAATTTATTTTCGTTCATACTAAATTTAAAATAACCAACATTATTAAGACTACCGTGTGGTTTCTTTAGTCTACAATGTCTAATAACACTATCTCTGGATGCCTCGTAATTCGTTTATATTGGATGTCTCACAAATTCGTTTTGCTTCATTTGTATATAATATTTATTTGTTTAAATCATTATTTTTGAAATCTGGTTAGATAATCATTTTCTGTCTTTATAGGGGATTTACCTGTCGATGTATCTTTTTTTGGTCATAATATCGTTTAAGTTCCCTATATTTTTTACCTCCACAATTTTCACATAATTGCGTTTTTCCTCTAACTCCAATACCACATTGAATGCACGGTTTTGGTCCGGTACTTTCATGTCTGATACTCTGCATATGGTAACCGCAATATTTGTTTACGCATGACTTATTACAATAAGAAATATGTCCAATTTTTAACCAAACACATTTATTTTCTGTTTGAATCATTATATATATATATATATATATATATATATATATATATATATATATATATATATATATATATATATATATATATATATATACATAATATATATATATATATAAAAAGTATATATATATATATATATATATATACTTAATATATATATATATATATATATATATATATATATATATATATATATATATATATATATATATATATATACTTAATATATATATATATATATATATATATATATATATATATATATATATATATATATATATATATATATATATATATATATATATATATATATACTAAATGTCAATTTGAATATTTGTCTTAAATATAATAATGGAGGAATTATCAGCAATTGAACCATCTGCTACTAGATTTGATCTTGACAGACTATTAGGATATAAATTTAGTGTTTCGATGAAAGATCTAGCTTTAACAAATGCAGATGTAACTAAACGTATCCGTGAGGCCAAAAAGGAATTTCGTGAAGACGGTGCTGTTCATTTGTGGTCAACTTTCAGAGTTAAAACTAATTTTAGTGTAATGAACGACGAACGAGGGAAGGTAATTATTAACCACCTAGATAATCAAAAATATTTTATTTTAATGAAATTTATCGTGGAGACAGAAGATGATATTTGGATAGTTCGTGACAAGAGAGAACCCATTCAATATACTGTCTGGAAATAATAAAATGATATTATTAAGTAACAAATCCAAACCTGGAATACTGACTGGTATTGATAAACCATATTTTGAGTGAGGGTATCCAGTTACTGCTGTGGTATATGGATTGTTTTTACTGAATGATAAACCTAATATTGAGTATCTCAAAACGATGAGACTATCAGAGTCAAGAATAAACTGTTGCGGAGCGCATTACTGAATATTTTACAAATGCGATGCGTGGTAATGGCTTAACAGATTTAAGACGTACAAAAATATGTGAATAGGCAGAAACTGTTAACAATTCTGGTGCATCTATTAAGGATGTTGCTGAGCTAGAAAATTTATTAAGATTTCCAATAGCAGTAAAAACACTAACAGGAGAGATATTGTACAAACCAAAATATACAAAAAATGGAAGTCCTATAACGATTATTGATCATAATGCACATGCATGGACTGATGCTGTAACAATATATCCATCAGATAGAATGGTAAAATTTTATAATGGTCATATATTTGATTTTATTAAAAATATTAGTAAAAGTGACCCTGTATCTGTTTGGTTATTTCAAAGTTCGGAACACGATTACGATCAATTTGTACGACCTAATGGTGATATTTATCGTACAGAACCTCTTTATGAAGAAATGAAAAATCTTGCACTAAAATATACTTCTGACGATGTCAAAATCAGACAACTACTGAATAATTGTTTTACCGTACCATCGATAGCGGCTCATTTAGCTCAAGAGAAAAATTTATGGAGACCGACAAGATCAGAATTTATTGAGGATATAAAAAAGTTGCATAGAATATGGACACGGTGGATTATGGAATACTAAATACGAGTATAATGATGTTATCTCTGTCGATGTGGCTGCATATTATCCTGGGAGTTTTCTTGGATCTGGAGAATGTTCGAAATATTTTGACAGATTCGGACACCCTTCACATGACATGAACAGAGTTTCGATAAATGGACCCTTACCAGATTTTGACTTAACCGGATTTGCATGTATAGAATCATTCGAGTTCGGAAAAGATCTCCATCCGATTACTTATGTTTGGTTTGGACGACAATTTTCAGAAAAATGTTGGACTCCAGTAGTGTTATTAAGATATATGATTGATGCTGGAATTTTAGCATCGTTGAGGGTCAATGAAGCGATTATATCCTATAGTGCACAAAAGCAAGTTTGGTTTCCAGAACCGGATAGATTTAGTATTGATGATGCCAGGAAAGAATTTTCTGATCTTGCCGAAGATGACATTATTAAAATTACTAGTAATATACGTAAATGCAGGGATGAGCACGATGAAAAACGTGCAAAAGATCTTGGTAGAAAGATGATCGGTAAGTTTACCCAAGGCGGTTCATACGGTCATAAACGACACTGCGTAAGATTGATTATGGACGATGCTGAGTTAGATTTTAGAATCGCTGATACAACGGAGAAAAACACATTTATAAGCCGAAGTAATGCTTATTTATCGGATGGGACCAAAGTAGGTACCATTGTAAGCTATATTGAGGGCGACTCACCGCAGTTTAATCATTTAAGATCTTTGATGCTAGCTACTGTCTATGATAAATAGATTTCCTCGTACTCTGTTAGAGTCGCTACGGATTCATTTTATATACATAAAAATATTAAGATTCATTAAAACCGCTACTTAATAATGGTGAATGGGGAACATGTAGAATAAAGCAAGAAAATATACTCAGTTATTCTGAATTTGCTGACGTTCAAATCAAGGAAATGTATTACAGAAATAATGATCCAATATTAGAATCATCTGCACCATCTGTGTATGATCCTGTGGCTAGACATAAGACCATTTATCTTAATGGGTGTGGAGGGTCAGGTAAAACAACTCGTGCGATTAAATTACTTATGAACAACAATTCAGATATGATACATATATATATATATATATATATATATATATATATATATATATATATATATATATATATATATATATATATATATATATATTTATATATATATGTATATATGTGTATATATACACATCCGAACTCGAATGACAGTAAATAGTAAATACGCTTTCAGTGTACTTGTTTCGGATAAGACAGGGACTTCAATGACTGATGCGCTAAAACAAAGAAAACCGAATAAAATAAAATAAAATCTGGACTGATCATGGAGCTGAGTTTTTTAAACAAAACGTTTGAGCAGTTTCTAGAACAAAATCATATAAAAAAAATACGTTACAGGAAACGAAGGTAAAAGCGTAGTTTGTCGCGAGATTTAATCGCACGCTAAACGAAAAAATACACAAACATATGACAGCTAAAAACACCATCAGGTATATCGATGACCTTTCTCAAATCGTAGGCGAATATAATAACACGAAACATCGAACCACTAAACTATTGCCAATCGATGCTATTAAAAATCCAATATAAGCAAGTGAAAACATGTACCGCAGACATAAATTTAAGGTCGGTGATAAAGTTAGAATTTCTTTGATAAAGAAGGTATTTGAAAAAGGATTTACTTCGAACTGGTACGAAGAAGTATTTGTTGTTGATAAAGTACTTTTAACAATACCTGTATCATACGCGTGAAAAGATCTGGAAGGGGAACCGATCGTAGGTAGTTTTTACGAACAAGAACTACAGAAAACTGAAGATGTTTTCGTTATTGAAAAAATGATTAGAAAAAAAGTTTAAAAGTTTAGTCAAATGGCGTGGGTATAGCAATAAATTTAACAGTTGGATTCCAACCAAACAAATTATACAATAATGTTATTATAAATTTCCTCATACTTTTGTCTGACAGATTTATATTTTACTGGTTTACATAACGATATTAGAGATTGTATGCGATCGTCAGAGATCGTCATCAGATTAGAAATCTTGACAAATATGAAATCTAATATGATATTTTTTTGTCGGCCTGCAATTGTGATGTTTAAGAAAGGTTTGATCAGCTGCTAAAACAGTTGTTGCTCGGCAACGGTAAAATTAAATTTTATAATTTTTTTTAGCAATGTAATACTTGGCATTATATCGTTCAGTTGTTGGTGTGCTGTAATTAGATCTGTCAACGACGGTGACTATTTCATCGTCATCAGATTCGTTGTTGTATAAAATATTATCTTCGCTATTGTTAGAGATTGTAATATTGTCTGCAACTTTATCGTTAATGTTTACATCTCTTGCGGTGGTATCTTCTGCGTATAGTTCAGATCCATGTTATAATATATTTTTATCTAATTTGTTGTTATAAGATGACTGACAAGGTAAAAGATCACCAAAAAGTTATCATAATAAATTACAAAGAGCTAGCCGAAGCGATAAGAAAACGCTTGTCGGGTTATAGTGAATGAAGTTATTGTGATGCAAGGTGATTCTCATAAAATATTACTAACAGCAACAGAAATAAATAAAATTAATGAAAGTGCAGTAACGACAGATAAATCAGACTGAAAACGTTTTTGTGGCGCATCCTATAATAAAAAAATTATGAAGCATCACGAGCTGCTGTGATTAGGAACTGTAAATTGAAAAAAAAAAACTTAATCGGTTTTGTTAGAAATACTGGTTATCTCATGTTCTGTGCTGGGAAAATATCATATCTATCACATAGATTCATTTATGAATGTTATCACGGGGATATCTTAGATGGACTTATAATTCATCCCATAAATTCAGACCTGAAAGATAATTCTGTAGTAAATTTACGAATTCTTACACAGCCAGAAATGTAAGGTAGGAAATACTGGTATTTCTCCTAAGACTCCAATGTCGGTCATATCTACTTATACAGGTACTGGTGAAACAATAGTTTTTAATTCTATGTATGCAGCTGCCAGATATTTTGGTATTTGTAATATAACCAGGTCTGCATTTTCAATGAAATATGATTAATGGGTAATATTTGAATACGTCAACTAAATTTGTTATCTTAACAGGACAATATTTTTTTATTGTATATAGTTTGACTCTCACAATCTTGCCAAGGGTTTTGTTTAGCCACAATTACAGTTATGGGTCTTCCTTCACTGTCGCTGTTCTCAGTTTCACTGCCATTTATTACAGAATCAAATAACATATTTCTCAATTGCATTACACGTTTGTCTATCATTTAGTTCTTTCGTATTCGTGAGACAATGTACTTTTATCTTTTTGATTGAGAGCGCAAGAGGTGTAAATAGTTTCACCTGTGTGTCGTTTAATATTGCTAAATATTCTAACACAGAATTATAAATTGATATGAATCGGTAATTGGAAGGTAATGTGAATATTTTTTTAAAATTTTCTCTGCTGTAGTTATTCAAAGTCACATATAATCTTTTCAGGATCAAGATGATCAGATATCTGTATTCCGTCATGTTTTAATTTTTAAATAGCAAAAATAATAATATCAGCTATATGTATATGTATATATATATATATATATATATATATATATATATATATATATATATATATATATATATATATATATTATATATATATATATATATATATATATATATATATATATATATATATATGTATATATATATATATATATATATATATATATATATATATATTTAATATATTTAGTTATATAGTTAATTTCTCTAACCTGTATGATAGTATTGTTTGTATTAAACTATTATTTCTGCCCACTATTATCAAGATTCTACTACAGAATCCAGGGATAGCACAGTCTGTTCTGTCTGGTATATATTTATAATTATTTGTAATACAAACAATCCTATATACCTTGATTTCTTTAATAGGTATCTGGAACGACTGTATGTATATATGAGAATTAATTACTAGGTCGTCATGCGAGTGTGTCTGCTACGCACGAGCTTATATAACAACGATTCAGTGCCATCATTTTTTGGTGATGCGTGCTTAGTCGTGACGGTATATGGGTTGGTGCGTGCAGGCAAGGCGATATGTGCCATTTACTCGCAGACCTGGGTTCGAAACTCCGTAGAGTACGAATTTAATTTCTCTAACATGTATGATAGTATTGTTTGTATTAAACTATTATTTCTGCCCACTATTATCAAGATTCTACTACAGAATACAGGGATAGCACAGTCTGTTCTGTCTGGTATATATATATATATATATATATATATATATATATATATATATATATATATATATATATATATATATATATTTACAAAACATATAATCACAACATCATCCCATATGAACTCCCAGCTTGTCATATAACTTTCTGGCAATTTCAGGGGAATGAAACCCCATGTGATCCCCTAAGGTGTAAAAGAATATCTTGGTAGGACCAGAGAAAATTCGAATGATGAAACATATGTAATCCCCTACGGTGCCATACAACATCTTAGTAGGACTAGAAGTTTCCTGTATCGATTGTATGAACATGAATATATACAGATGGTCAAGATGATGACATAAACCCCATGTGACCCCTAAGGTGTCAAACAACATCTTTTTAGGACATGGGGTGACATTTAACGATTGTATGAACATGAATACATACAGATGGTCATGATGATGACACTAACTACATGTGACACTAGTCCCTTGTTGTCCCCTAAGGTGTAAAACAACATTTTAGTAGGACCAGAGGTTAGATATAAACTTATCTTTAAGAACTTAATTCTAAGGATGTCACAAACGCCATGTGATCTCCTGAGGTATCAAACAACATCTTAGTAAGTTTAAAGGTTATAATTAACGATTGTATGAACATGAATACATATTGATGTAGATGAATATTTTTGTAGACGGCACAGACCCGATGTAATCTCCTAAGGTGTCAAACAACGTCTTAGAAAGGTCAGAAGTTACATATAATAATGATATACAGATGCATATGAACTATATACAAATGATTTTGATTTTTACAGGCGGCACCAACATATTCTTCTCCTAGCGGGGATTTACCTACATCCAAAATATGGAATACACACACCCAACATAAACCGTGTGATTGATACAAAAGTGTACCACGCCTAGTGGTGCATGGCGTGTGAGTGTTTTCAATTTTGCTGAAGTTTGTTCCACTCTTTTAAAAGAGAAAATGGCTTCAAAAGTTTCCTCTTTTCCAATTGGTTGTCACGTGTCTCGAACCAGCAATCTTAAGTATCTTAGTCCAATGATTTTACCACTAGACCACGGACCTTTCTTACACATATATTTTTAGAAGATAAATATATAGGTAAGCAGCAGGGAAATTATGTACGAGTAGCAGATATTAAATAAAAATTATAATTATTAGAGAACTAGCTTGAATTTGCTTCAATTTTTAAACATAATGCAGAAAATGTACAATACATATAACACATTGCATTTTCTGCATGAGTTATCGTCCGTTAAAGGATATGTTTCGAAGCTATAAATAACCTTGACCTGAGAGACGTAAATTGAATCGAAGTTTGAATCTGTGGAGGCAAAAATAAGTATCAGTATCTCTCCCTGTTGTAAATTTGCTGTTTACTAACACCTAATTGTTTGTGGATAACAGATAAATAGGTTATACTTGTCTGAAAAACGACATAATTTGTCTGTTTGAAACCTCGACAATATATTACATTTATACGCAAAAGGAGATAATCGTCTGTTGCTCAACAGTGGCATAACAGAGTTATCGCGCTTTATAAGCATTTATAGCGATTTCGTTTACTTCAAACCGGCACTCAATTCAATTAAACATCTGTTATAAATATTATTAATAATGAATATTGTAGAACCTCACTAAGCTAGATTACCTCGAGAGCGACTAGAAGCAATTGAAAAATATTTACCTGTTCGTGATTCTGTTAAACAAAAACTACAATCCCGTCAGGTTACTGAACAATTATTTAAACCTATTACTGAGACCACTAAATCTCTTCTACATGCGTTAGAGAAAACCGCTGAAGCAACTGGAAAATATCAGAAAGAAACAGGAAAACAAAACAGATTCTTAGAGAATATCCTGCCGAAATAGCTGTTGATCAACAAGTGCAAGAAATACTTGAATATATTGACGAAGCTCGTGCTGAAATAGGTGATATAAAAGATCATATACCAGAACCAGAAAAAGAATCAGAAGCAAGAGTCAGGGTTAATTTGGTTGATAAGTTTACTAAAGACGCTATTAATCTCGTTAGAAAAACCGATGATTGTAAATTACATGAGATTGATGCTAGACGTTATAATACTTGAAAATAATTTTTAAAATCTGACTTTTCTGATGACGATGTTAAAAATGATACCTGGTGCAAATGGATATATCGCATATACTATAACGTTAATCGAATTCAAGACAGCTTTCAAAGATATAATGATTATATATAGAGAGAGGATAAATAACTATATTGCATAATAATTATTACTACCACAACAATTGCCACAAACTCCAACACCACAAAAACAACCACGATATAAATTATCACTATCATCACTGCTATCACCACTGCTACAACAATCACCTCCACCACAACAATTACCTCAATTATTACTACCATTACCACAACCAGCCCAAACAAGAGGTGAGGAAGAAGAATATTGGCCGTCATACACCTCTTCTGGAAGTGGCCTTACCTCACAAGAAAGCGGTCTCGTTAGTCAATGTCCTAACAATATCCTTGCTGATGTTGAACGACTAGAAATTCTGATTGGAGGAAAACGAGCTGGTAATAATTCCACAGATATTTAATGAACCAGCATATATTTGTAAACGATTAGTTACAGGCGGTATATGGATATTAATGTGTATCAGTCTCTCAATAATTAAATCTCTGATGATTATTATAGCGACTGAGTATGTAATGAAATATAATGACTATAATAAAATGATAGAACATAGAACTAAACGTGGACCAACCATGGTCAGGAAGGTAAATTCTCCATTAATGATATACAAAACAACCTAAGGAGATGGACTAGGTGACATTGTTCAAGGTCTATTTTAGAAGAATAGCCCCAAAATCAATACCAATTGCTAAACAACTGGGCATGAAAGTTATTGATGTTGTTCGTGAAAAAGGTATAGGTGCTGTTGGTAATATTGATAGTAAAGCATTCTCAGCAATCAAAGATAGGCTAGCACGATTAATGCGCAGACCTTAAGCGGCCTGACCTCAGCCGGTGTAATTACTTTGCACTGACGTTAGGGCCGCAAATGTGAGTAAAATAATAAATCTAGCTGCTCATCAAAACCTAGCAGAATTGGCTGATGTACCTTTATCATAGCAGGAAGTGGTCTCACTTCTCGATTTGGTCTTCGTTTTAGACGATGATAATTATAATAAATATGTTGAAACGTATAAGTGATCCCGCATTCGACATGGACGTACCGTTACTCAAAGATGAGTCTGTGCGTGATTATTAGTATTTTTCTTATAACTAATGAATTCCAAATCAACGTGGAGGAATTGAATTTCAGTTTCATGACACAAGCAGATATTTTCCTACCCGCTGAAGCATTTCTTGAAGTAGAGGGCGAAATAATAAAAGCAGATAATACTGAATATAATGCTGAAGTTACGCTTGGTTTTATTAATAATGGTATTATGGCGTTATATGATAGCGCTACTTACATGATCGACGGAAAAAATATTGAATCAATTCAGAAAGACGTTGACGTTGCTACAACAATACTTGGCCTTGCAAGATATAGCGACTATCATACAAGATCAGATGGTCCATCAATGATGTTTGTAAAAGATACTTCTAATTCTCCAGAATACCAACAATATGAAATAGGACGACCACAGAACGTTGCCAAAAATGACCAATGAGGATGTACAAAGTATGATTATTGATGTAGATACTGATTTCAATAAAGGATTTAGATCACGTAGAGCGATGTTAAAAGGAAACAGAAGAGCGTTTTCACGTGCAATTCCGCTGTCACATATCTATTAATTCTGTAGAAATGCAAGAAAGTTTCTTTTTGGAGCCAAAGATGGAGTTGTACTAGTAGGAAAGGCTACAGACGATAATGCAATATGGAGACCCACCCTGTGATGCTGGTAGAGAAATTCTTACCAAACTTTCATCGTGGATGTTGGTTATGACTCCATCAATATCTAAAGAACAACGGTTACTATCTCTTATGAATCAAGGTAGCAAATCAATATTATAATGGCTGAAAATGATAAAAGATGCTATCCAGAGTAATATTAATGGTTTATTTACATGGCGAATAGCCTCTCAGCAAGGCATTTCTGCACCAAGACACATTTATTGCATTACAAAATGCTGCAGGAGAAAACTCACAAAATTATAGTATTATGATATTTGAAAAACTTAGTATTTCTGAAGTTTTTTTTAAGGATAAATGGACATCAAGAACCATCTGAGGATATATTACTGAATTTCGATCAAAACCATGTAGCACGTGCATATCATCGTCGTATGACGTTTATGGGTCTTGATCAAAACATTGATACTGGTTTACAAATATCACAATTAGATTTTACAACTTTATATCCGATTTATTACTTTTCTCTCGAACATTTAGATTGGACCAGACAATCAGTAATCGATAAATATTTTTGAGGTAGTGTAACAATAAGAGATATTGCTAATTACAGAGCAATCGCTGTTATACTTAGTGATAAATCAATGCTCCTTGAATGTGCTAGTATACGAATGAGAATCATTGATGTCCCAGTAAAAAATATGTAACACGTAATTAGCTCATTTATGAACATTATAATGTCATATATTGCAGCTAATGTTACCCTGACTCTTGGTCAGATCAAAAGACTGCACACAGCATCAACCAATAACTGTGGAACAAAAATATCGCTCAAAAAGGAACAGATGAGCAGGTCAAATAAATTATCGTTGACCGAGCGTCAATTCAGAAATTTTAATGAAGCAAAAATCAAATAAAGGCGTCAAACTTAGTCCTTCTGGGGTGTAATCAAAGATACTTTTTAAACGGGTGGTATATTTCCCCTTCTCGCAACTATACCAGCATTACTAGCCGCTGCAGCCCCAGATGCTGCAAAAGCAGATCCATTAGGCGCTGTTGGAACTGCTGCTGGAATGGCATTAAAGAAAGCAACCGGACATGGAATGAAACGAACATTTAAAAAAAGGGAAGAGGTCTCAGATTACCAGGGACCCCACATTCATGGTACAGAAATTGTCTAAGACTTCTCGAGACAGTTTACTGATATCTCCTATGTCCAATTTTGATTTACTTTATGCTGCTAAAAAATAAAAAATAAAAAACTTCAGATGTTTTTATGCGCAATCAATTAGCAAAAACTCCAAACAATACCGAAACAGGTATTATTAATCTCGATCAAATCTCTGGACTGCCACGTACTGGGTAGCGTATGAAAATGATCCACGTGGAATTATTTATTATGATTCATAAGGATTAGCGCCACCATAGGAAGTTTTGGACTATACTAACAATATGTAAAGTACTCTTGTCTGGTATTCAACGATGCCTGCACAAATATTAACTGTTCCAGCAATATGTGGTCGTGAAGTACTTAATGTAATTGATGCTATATCAAAATCAACAAAACCACATCATAAAGTCGTGTATGAATATACCACATTGTCACATTTAAACATACATCAGTAAATATAATGCTATATATTTATGGAAGATCTGCTCGTGGTAAAGCTTAGTAGCAGGTTGATTCATCAAAATATTCAACCCTCGAACAACTAAAAAATGAGATTGATGACTTATTAAATATTACAAGTGTGGATCAAAATGAAATCGTTGTTGTTGAGGATTAAAGATGAATGGATTAATGGACGATTACAGACGAGTATTATACAACTGCCAGATGTACTCATACGAATTCCTACGGCAGTTGCTGATAATTTTGCTACTTTTACTGATGAGGGTAAAATACAAGATTCCGGTAAGTTAGTAAACGATTATGTTAAAAAAATCTGGCGGGTCATTCACGGGGAACATTATTATGAATAGAAATAAAATTACAGGTCTTGGAAATCCAGCCACAGATAATGATGCTGCAACGAAGAGATACGTTGATAATCAAGAATCTAAGTACGTATTAGCCAACGGTGGTATAATGCGTGCATTTTTCAACATAAATAATAATGGCATTAATAATATTAGAACAACAGAATCTGATTTTGATGCTGCAACGAGAAAAACAAATACATCGATGATAAAGACGTTCCAATCAACACTGAAATAAACACACTCAAAACCGATTTTACTAGTCACGTGAACACGTTTTTAAATTTTCGCAGAAACATAAACATAACTACTAGTTAATTTTTTGGAAGTCCACCAACTGTTGACATAAAACTCGCTGATATTAATGCAAAACTCAACGATATTATCAGTGGAATTCCAGATATTGTTCAAAAGACGAGTCTGATTAAAATTTATCACCAGCAGATTAAAGCGATCGTGTATACGATTGCTTCTGAGTCTGGCATATGGACACCAGAAAAGATACTATCAAACACACCGCGGAAATCGCTGGTGTATATAGTCTGTAGTTAATTGGCGGTGTAGAATTTATATTTACCACATTTACAACAACTGCTATTTTTTTCTAGAACTGTATCTGTAATGTTAGGTAAAGATTTTGAGGAAAACATTACGCTATAATCTTCGAATGTAAGCGTGTCCTCAGCTGAATATTGGTGGGGTCTGGATTTTGTAACTCAACTAATTACTTAACGTCATAGTATAATAAATCAAATGACTCCGTCATCAATGGACGTTTAACGTCATATATATATATATATATATATATATATATATATATATATATATATATATATATATATATATATATATATATATATATATATATAAAATCAAGCATGTGAATGTCTCACCGAACTAAAATATACCATCAACAATTATACATTGAAAGTAAAAGTATATCGCAGAAGTAAGGTCGTCATTGATATAGTTGTTTACTCAGTTTCTGCTATTGTTGCTGGAGCCGGATTAATATTATCAACAATAACAATAACAGCTTCAGCAGTTATAAGAATTATTGTTTTAACTTCAACGACTATCGCAGGTATTCTCAGTATTATTGCTACAAAGATAGCTAAATTTTGAAAATAATAAATTGCGTGAGCATATGATAAAATTGCACACACCAACAACATCCTATTCTAAACTATCTGTATCTCAGTGATGGTGAAATATCTGACGAGGAGTTCGCAACGACAATGAAAACCTACATTGAAGCATTCAGAATTGTTAGTGATTCTGGTGACAATAACCAAAGTAAGAAAATGGAGAATTAAACAATAACAATAGTAATGTCAACGTCTGAACATCGTTCGGTGATTGAGTCGAGAGAGTTATTACAGCAGATCGTCACTAATACAACTCCTTCAAAAACTACGATGATTTAAAAAATTTAGACCAATCCTGAATTTAGCGATAACTAACCAACCGCAATTCCAGTAAAAAAGATAGCATTAGCACAATTGCGTGTTTATTATAGCTGGCCTAATATTAGATCAAAACCATTTGGTGGACTACAGCCAAATAATTCATTAGTATTTGCAAACAAGAATAAATCTGACGAAACTCCCTTTTGGCACGTAGTTAGTATTCCAACTGGCAGTTATCAAATAGAGCAAATCAATGAGGAATTCCAGCGCAGAATTAAATCTATTACAGGAAAAGAATCAAAAATAGCAATTACTGTATACGAACCAACATTATCGTTGGTGATTGAAATAAATTCTCCTGATTATGCTGTAGATATTATCAAAGTTCGATTATATCAGTACGAAGATGGCCTGAAGTCGCACCATCTTATCAGGGTCGAAGAGCGCCACAGGGATCTGATTTCGTCATGGAGGTTATAAAAAGTTGTATAACTTCCAGTATATCGAAAAGTAGATGATGCTTATCTATGGCGACAATATTTTGGTGATGGATCGATACAGCATATAGATAAATCAGAAACCCATTTTACAAAATTAATTGTTGGTAAAAAAAGGTAAAAAATAGTATTAGATGATGATGAAAAAATTCATATGCTAGCACAATAAAGTCTGTACATAAGCGTGTATTTTAAAATGTACAAAATTTATTTTCAAGCATTAATGTTTCCTACAACGATGATTTGAAAAGTCAAATAATTTAAACAATACTACATTTGAATAAGTGTTTCACACCTCGAGTTCATGAATGGTATTATTATTAACAGAGAAAAAATATTGGTAATCCCAGTAGCAGATAGAATCCATAGAGCGTCGTCTATAGTTAACGAAGACGGTCTACCTTAGGGTGTTAGACTAAAAAATATGTTCAGGACAGTATTTATAAAACATTTCGGAATTACGCGAGAACAAATATCAACATTTATAATCCCGGGATTTAACTCTGATGATCTAAAGAAACCAGTTTATGATCTTATTGATGAACACTTTAAAAGAATATGTGATTCATGGAAAAAGTTAATCACGCCACCAACAGTACATAGATACAATTGATACCCATTTGGAACAGGTCGTCATATTTCTACTAATATTGTTAATATAACACCCACGACCGCTTTGAATCTAGTATGCGATATAATTGATAGTAGTTACCAAGTAGATCTTTCAAAGTGTAAACAGGCCCAGCAGGGATATATATTTATCCAGTATCCAAGCGCCATCCGGGTGGCTCATTGTATCTGAGCCAATAAATCAAGTCTATATGCGTTTACATAATTCAAGAATGAATTTCAAACTCACTAATCAGAATGAGAATTTTGTGCTGCTCTGAGCATTGACATTTTTTGCTGATATTGGCGTACATTTCTTCGTTACTTAGCAGCAGTACCCATTGATCTCTCTGAATCTGTTTCAGTTTTAACCACGGCGCGAACTTCGGTGATGAAGCCGCTGACGTAATTGTTTTGGGGAAAACTAATCTAGATAATGTGGCTTTTATCTTAGAGAATCATCTTGCCAACTTGTTTCCACCAAGATTACTGATCGTCTCATGGACTGGTCGCTCAATTTTTCAGCAAGTGAAATGCCATGTTCACGGTCTTCGGGGCAACTTTACTAAATAACTCTCGGATAACATCACCAAGCCCATTTCCGTATTCCGCAGAATGCACAGGCGCTCATACATTTACAACTCGTACCGGAAGAGCAGTGAATCAATATATAATAATACGACTTAATTTAAAGCGAAGAGCTGGCAGCAACCAACTAACAGCGACTTAACTCACAGTTCTGACTTACAAACTAATGGCAATTCCTTCCCTATGTAGCGTAATTAAAGGCGCTAGCGCATTGACGTGGCATATGCAAATATATGTAGATAGTTGTCGATAGTGCCACTCGATACAAAGAAGTTGCATCGTTGACATTCAAAATAGCCACCGATGTTGCAAACGCACTCGGGCGCGTATACGTGTATAGACTTGCTAACGTGGCCACTGCTGGTACAGTTTGATTCGGGTCGGGAATTTCTCGGAAAAATAACCGAATTGATGACACGACGTAATTGATACAATATTCGCAAAGAACATGCTAGAGGTGATCACAATCAAGCCATCTTTAAGCGATTTAACCGTACAATAGTGGTATATTTTTTGGGCATAAATACCTGCAAAACATTTTGATACTGAGTGTACGATCACGCGAATGGTAAGAAAGACCAGTGCTCGTTGCCGTTAACGTGACTGATCATCTTATAAAAATAATAAATCAAATCGTGAGATATTTGTGTACAGCCGAAGAACTAAACGGTGTAACAAGAAGAGCTACTGATCATATCTGAATGTAATCACACAGAGAATTTCATGCATGACCGTCGCAGAAATTCACTACTATTTATTATCTTGAAGTGTGAGCACCTTAAAGTATGCTTGTCAGTAAAGAATTTAAAGTGAAACCAGTTGATTCACAGTTATCACCATGAAGGGTTATGTAACATATGCTGACACATCTACGTCTGTTGCAATAAAAAAAAGAACATGACGTTACTACATAGATGACCAAGTTGATTATCAATAAATTGTTTAGAATCGCTAGCGCGATATTCGTGTTATTGGTAATAATTGTTTTATTGTTTCGCCAACTCAATGATGAAATCAACGCTGAGATCACAGAAGCGACTTTGTCACTATTTCTTGTGTCGGGATAACACTGATGTTTGGTTGCTATCATGAACGTAGATGTTTTGTTTGAAATTTTACGCTGTTGGTCGATAACAACTATGGACAACTGTGACACGTATTCATCTCGCGACACGGTGTATGAAAGAAGAGACTTGTCACTTGATAATTTGATGTGATCTTCGATAATCCAAACTTGTTTGTCATTTTTTTTATTGTTAATCAATGTGCGCTGTTAACTGTCTTATGCATCCGATATACCAGTTAGGCTTTTTTTTACTTTCATTCAGTCTGAGACAACATCACACTGATTACAACCAAGATACATATCGATATCTGCCCACAATTATATGAGACCAGAAATAATTTCACTAAAATATACTGACGACTTCTATCCACTGGTTGATAAATCAGTAGGAAGAGTTTGTTTTTTTAATTTGTTCTGGAGAAAATAAAAATAATTTTTTTTAAGAATCGTGACAAAATTGTTTTCTTGACATCACTGAGGTCATTCGGCGACCACAATGCGAAGAAATACTCGTAAGATGTCTCAGAGATTGCCTTTCGCATTTCTTCACATTGTATTGATTTTAAACGCATTCTGGCCTTCAGTTGTCTTGGTGGCTCATCTTTGGCACGAAAATCACCAAATATTTCTTGATAATTATCAATGAGATCACGGAGCCAGTCACGAGGAGATTCGCCAGCAATCGGATGTGGCTGAGCTTCATCACCACACGTGTTCACAGCAATTTGTCTTTCGCTTAAGAATATTTTAAACGTTTGCCTTTGCACAGTACACATATCGTCCCAGATTACTATCCGCGGAACATACAGAACAAAATCGGTGAAATTTCAAGCATAAATGACCTGTGTTGTTTAACAGAAACCCCTCCTTCATTGAAATCTACAAATTTAGGAATCGATATTGGGTAATAGATGGACGGCACCGTTTATATCCAGGCGAAAGTATCGTTGCGAAAATAGTTTTCATTCGGTTGATTCTTCGCAAATTAATTTTATCGTGTTTTGTTTATTCTCCAGACTCCATAGGAAACTATTTGATCAGGTGTTTTTGAGAGTAACACAGATTGTTCGTCAACATTTGGTAGAATGTCTCGTTCTGTGGAAAACAAATCTGTGCCAACTCTGCCCTTTGTGGTATTGATAACCGACAAGTTAATACTTGCATATGCGATCACAGAGGGTTTTAAATGAGTATATTGTAGAAATTGGCCTCCAATATAGAACATTAATTAATGGGTAGTCTCTTGTGTCAACTTTACAGTAGTTTTCGAAAAAATGTACCGGTGTTGATAGTGTTCTCGATGATAAAAATCAAGTTCACCCTCTTCGAGAACAAAAGTGTTGTTCATAACTTTACAATTTGCAACCATGGTAAAATTTATAAATGACTATTTTCTAAAGCTCTTTAGTCTCTAAAAGACATCCATACTCATTGCATCGGTGATTGCTTTCGAACCAGACTTGTGTTTTTGTCTTGTATGTGACAATTTCCTTCAAACACTGTTATACTTGTTAGCGTGAGCGCATCAAATATAAGCACAAGAGAATAACAGGTTTCCATTCATGTGCATCCTGGAAATTTCATTGGGACCATTAATGGTTAATGATACTTTCAAATGCTTTCTAAACCATGCTATAATAACAGGACGAATACCAACATTAAAGTCCAAACTGTTGATCTAGCAAATCCAGTGAAGTCAAATATTGGGTTGATCCTTTTGATTGATACAGGTGTGAGTCGATGCGTAGAGTGACCAAATCATTCATATATGGTTTACAGTCATCACGTCCAAGTACACTCTACACTGGAAGGGTAGCACTCAGCCATGTCATTGGAAAGAAATTTGTCGGGGTAGTAATGGGTGTTCCCAAGACTACCCTGACCATATTCCAGGCAGAATCGTTGAACGACCTCGAAACCATTTTATGGAGCTTTTTTCCAGTGCAAAATGCGACACAAATGCATTCTCATTGATCTCATCTTCGTCGTCGATATAGTTAGATATTATTGATAACGAGTTGCTGTGACATTGTTCACCCCTATAACAATCTCCGTCTGGTAATAAAAATTTATCCAAACCATTTTTAAATCTAACCTCGGTGTTACATACGATTTTTGTCTGGGTTACCAATTTTAAGCAGTCAAACCGATGCTGGATGTCGTTAAGGAATGTCCTCTATTGCCGCGTAAACTCCACCGGAATAAAATTATTCGTACGTCGGAGTGGACATTTTGGATCAGGAGACCATGCATGCGCGATGTGTTCGATACTTTATATGTTCAGGTATATTCCACATACAACATCGGTGATTGGATATTCATTATTGTAGCAAACATAATCTAACCTTTAATATAACAAGTTATAAGAAGACTATAGGTATTAAACTCCTGCAAGGAAAAAGGAAGTCTTCTTTAAAGCTCGGAGCTTGATGGGACTATTTTACACTAAATTGTAATACTTGATGTTCATTATGAAGTCATACAAAGTTTTGATAAAATCGTATAATTTCCATTTCTGTTATTTTCCGTTATTACAATCAGTTATCTTTATTTTTGTATCAAATATGATGCTCATTGATGAGTCAATGGCGTGAATATAAGGGAGAATTTACCCCTATCTCTATATTAAGATATGTAAGGTTTTCGGCTGCCATTATTATTGTCCTATTATTTCTAAAAACAAATAAACGGACAAGGGATTTTAGTTTTATCTATCATATGAAATATATGATAAAATGATTTTTTGAAAATCCGAAAATGGGCAGTGTTTTCCTTTCTGGCACATGGTATTAAGTACCTAGGACAAGCACACATTTTGATATGGGTGTAATAACACGCTTAAATTTGCTTTATGAAACATCAAACATGTAACAATAATACAGAATTAGTGTAATAATATTGAGAAAGTATTGGATTGTATAAAAATGGTTTATTTCCAATGAGAAGTGATGTTTTAGATAATGGTCATAGGGATCAAAACCAATCTTGTACAATCAGCAGGATGAGTGATCTCGTGACACTGCATTTGAAAAACATATTCTAGTGAAAAAGATAAATATATGTAGACAGAAAGGAATAATCGAGAGATATTAATGATCTTTCTTTAAATTTATTTCAGATAAGCAGAAGAAATGGATGAAGAAACGCATTTCTTACAAAGGTTCCGAAAATTGTATTCGTCATTCAGCCATAAAATTCAAGACGATAGCAAAAGCAAGGAAAAAAATTACACCAGGAAAAAAGTACAACTGAAATATGCAGGTGATGAATTTGATTCAAATACGGAGCGGACAAGAACTTATAACTTATTATCATTTTTACAATGGGAGGCAGGTGAAAGAGAAAATGCGCAGGAACTTAACAGAAAAGTTTTGGAGCTGCAGAACAAAAATATTGTTGCACTTTGTAATAGAGTTTGGATGATACGGGAAGATGGTCGATTGACAGAAGCAGACAAAAAACTGACTGAGGTTGAAAAGTTGGTGGAATGTAATCAAGATCTACTTTTCCAAGGAAAAGCGGAACTCGCTTACTCATATTCCGCTTTCGGTCCTTTTTATTTCTCACAGTCAGTAGATATGTACACTCAGCTGCTTGAAGAAACAGCAAACAAAGAGATCGACACAGAAGATTTGCAGCTGTGGAAGTTGGACTTGGGCCTTATTTACAGGAAATATTGCAATTCCGGAAGCATACTGCCTAAACAAGATTGGAAAGAGAGAAACAAAAATGACTACATTAAAAAGGCTGCTTTATTATTTACTGAGGTGGCTAGTGCTAATTGTCCCGTTAGATGGAAAGGAAGATGTCTTGCATCCCTCGCTGAGCTATCATTTTCCATTTACCGTGGGACACAAGTTACAAAAAGTCAGTTAGAATTGTTTCCAAAGGAATATGCAGATAAAGACGTCGAAACTCTACTTGATATAGCCCTGGAAGCTTGCATGGAGGACTCTCATGTCCTTCAAGTATGTGGAAAATGTTTTAAAAATTTGAGGAAATTTGACAAAGCAGAGGAATTACTAAGGAAATCTCTAAGCATCAGTTAAAATTCCTACAATCATTACCATCTTGCTCTTGTCTTGAAGAAAAAACTGATATTCAAAATTAATTAAGAAATAAAAAATCGTGATCGAAGGAATCATGAAAATGAAAATCGTCCCAAGGAATACGAAAATTATTATGACAAGAAATGGCCTGATAATGAAATCTTGCCAACAGAAGAAATGATCTATAGGAGAACCGCCAGTAACCTGAGCACTAACAAACAAATTGAACGAAGCGACCATTATGTATGCAAGATTTCTAAAACTAATGTTGAAATTCGTGCATCCAAGAAGAATCCCCAAAACAATACAATTGAAAAGGGACTTATTGAGAGAGGGGTAGTAACTGCTTATTTTGAAGGAGGCTACGCTCAGCAAAAACAGTTATCTAGCCCCTATCTTCCATGTATCACTGATAAACCTCAAATTATCCCCGAACACTACCAAAATATAAAGAAGGCAATGACAAAGAGCTTTCCTTACGTGTTTGAGATACCTACCTCTGAAAAGGAGGCGGTAACAGAAATTATGTATCATTTGGATAAAGCTATCGAATTCGGTAACGAATGGGCTGCTGTTGAAAAGGGGATTGTGCTACGTCAGATAAAAGAGCATAAGAGGGCATTTGAATTATTTTTGTGGACTTTAAATATGAAACGATTAGGTACAACGATGGTAACTGTGTCTTGTTATGAACATCTTGGTGTTTGTTGTAGAGATATTGCTAAATATGATGTAAATCCAGAGGAAAAGAAAACGCTTGAAGCAGATGCCATTAAATATTTTCGAAAAGCAATAGAAACAATAGCATATAAAACCAGCAAAGAACTGGATTTCTTGAAAGATGTATCAATGGCGTATCCAACTTTAAAACATATGTTTGAATCACAAGAGGGATGCATTGAAACACTGAAAAAACTTGTTGAAGTCAGCAAAATGCTAGAGAAATATGGTGAAACGCTTGAATTTTATGAGCAAATCAAGGCAATGGATGAAGAGCAGCCGAAAGACCCTGCAATAATTCATGGAGAAATTGAAATTTTGTTAGCAAAAAGAGAATTCGATCAAGCAGCAGTTTTGTTGGACCTTCAGAACTGCACAAAATTAAAGGATGAAATAAATAAAGAATTTTGCATGTTGGTGTACCTTGAGTGTGCCTTTCATTTAGTCAATGACAAAATGTACGTAAACGCCCATCGACGATTTCGACAGGCATTTGATATTTATTGCACAGAAATCAACAGAGAAAAAGAAAAAACAGAGTTTGATATTTTTTTTCTGTACGAAGAGGATATCGAGACTAATGAAGCCCAAAGTCCGTCCTTGGCCTTTACATTAGCTAAGAAATTGGAGAATTTTGTGCCCGGGGAATCTGGTCTAAGGATGACCTGTAACAGCGATAATGTAAAACCAGGAAGAAAACTGCGAAAAGAACAAACATAACAAATGGATTCACGCATTCATATTGTTTTGATTATGGAATCGAATGACAAACAACAAGGAGCTCTAGAGTACTTTATAGACATTGCCCAAGAAATCGAGAAGAAAAAGAAATCGAAACTAAGTCTAATTCTTATGAATGAGTGTGCATATCCCCTAGAACTGTCAGCGTTTCCAAAACTGAATTTTGACACAAAACTACTTCAGTGTGAAGATAATTTTATATGCTGGATTCGCAAGTTTTTCTTTTATTTGCTAGGTATCTGTGATAGGAAGCATTAGTCGACTAATTTGTTGTGAATCAGACAATGCATTTGATGAAGAATGAACTATTTTGAGAACATGAGCTGCTTGATAAATTATTTATAATATGTGCAAAGGTTGATTGTTTCTTTTTTCTTATTTAAGACTATAAAATGTGTGCCATACAAGGTTGTATGTGCCTAGAAGGGTCTTTGTCATACTAATGTTTGAGATTTTACCTTATCTGATCTGGAAATGAAAGTGAACGAGTTAAGCTTGCGTACAAAGCGCGTCATGTTTTGTCTATTTTTTCACATCTGACGCCTTTATCACTACTGTGGAACCACTGGACCAATTTTGATGAAACAGCGTAAGTATAACAATATAACGTAGGGCATTTTCCTAAAGTTGAATCTGTTGGCACCATAAAGATGGTTCACTTTATTAAGCAACGAAAGCAATTATTTTTTTTTACCAAAATCTCATTGACGACCGCCATAACAATGTTAATTAAAGTGTTCGGAAATATTTCCTGTCATATTTTAGTACACAATCAGGTTGTCTACATTATGACCGTTCCAGCAACATCTGCTTTCCATTCATAGCAACCAAAAGAAACCCACATGGTTAGTCTATAAAACAACCAGTTCAGTTTAAAATGTTAGGCAAAGTTTTCTCAAGCAATCTTCATCAAATTGCCCTTTGTCAATCTCACTAGAAACGGTTTGGTTTCTATAACAGCCAGCTATAAACAGTATTTACGGCGATTATTAAAATACATCATCATCATCATCATCATCATTCTCGTAGTCTGGTAGATCGTTGGGGCACCGCACAAAACCGAACAAACAGCTTTCTCCATTTCTCTCGATCATCAGTATTTCTCAGTGAGTCGCTCAATGTCAAGCCTGCGCACTCTCGAATATTGTATTTCCACCTATTTCTCTGCCCTCCTATCTTTCTTCTTCATTGTACAATGCCTTGGAGGACTGTCTTAGCAAACATGATGATCTTGAGACATGCCCATGCCACTCCAGTTTACATTTTTACTCTCTGATCAGGAAGACGTCGTGAGGCCCGATGGCTTGTCTTATTCTTTGCGGTATGTCTTCATTGGTGAAACGGTCTTTGTATGAAACGCCAATGATCCTTCAAAAGCATTTCATTTATGTGGCAGGTATCCTTTTCTTGAAGTCAAAGGTTATGGACCATTATTCACAGGCGTAGAAAAACGTGAAGATCACCAGCGAGTACAACAGTTTGCCTTTGAACTGAGTGCGATGTTCTTTCTCGTTCCAGCTTGGCTTCAGTTTTCTAACCGCTTCTGTTGCCTGCGCAATCCTGGAGAGAATATTAGGCTTCAATCCTTTATCTGTTACAAATGCCTCAAAATACTTGATGCTGTAGACTGTTATTAGCCTCGTACCTTGGACTCTGATGTCAGTAATGATACCCTTGGTGTTGTTGGTCATCAGTTTGGTCTTCTCTGCACTGATTTCCATGCCGTTGAAACAAGAAAAGGAAAAGAAAAGAAAACTGTCTTTCACGTGAATTTAACAAGTGGTTTCATTAACATGTTCATGTGTGCAAAGGAATATAATTCCAAACTCAACGTTATGATAATTTACGGAATTATCCGGCAGTTACCGAATATGATGAATTACGTCATTATGCTATCGGATGGAAATAAACTGCCCCATAGTGTACGGAATATGGCGTCGTGTTAGAATGGAAAGCCCTTTAAGCATGAAAGGTGCAAGGCGATACCAGTATTAGTGCCATTCTGGTCACAGTCAAGTTAGAAATTATAAATCAATGATTCAGTTGACTTAGTTATGTGCACTTTTTTATCACGTTAAACGTTTTAGTTATTGAAGTCGGTAGAGGGGTACAAACCAACGGGGATGTAGCATGGGACTAAAACTATCTTTTGCTCATTTTCTGCTAGTCCATCAATGTCGTTGGCAAAAACGTACGTTCGCGACTGTTCTTCCTCCAACGTTTACTATACTTCATGCTTTTCAAGCGCGTCGGCCATGATTCTCTCCAGAAAGACGTTAGAGAGAGAGAAAGACATTAGAGAGAGAGAGAGAGAGAGAGAGAGAGAGAGAGAGAGAGAGAGAGAGAGAGAGAGAGAGAGAGAGAGAGAGAGAAAGAGAGAGAGAGAGCATGTCTCACCCAGGAGACACCAGACCGATCAGTCTTAGCACTAACCTCTTAAGGCTGAGAGAGAGAGAGAGAGAGAGAGAGAGAGAGAGAGAGAGAGAGAGAGAGAGAGAGAGAGAGAGAGAGAGAGAGAGAGAGAGAGAGAGACCCCAAGATTGATATCACCACCGTGATGATATAATTTTTCTCCCACTGATGTAGTTCAATAACGTCAATATCGGATTGTAACATATTATAAACAACGAGTAATTAGTCAGATTTTCTTAGCTGAGATAACGTGTCCATTTAAACATACTGAAAAGCCACTTCCTTGCTTATTTCTTATATACAGTAATTACCTGAATGCGTTTAATTTTTCCTAATGAAAATATAGAATGCATGATTAATAGTGTTTAACATCTTTGATAAGGAGGAAAGTGGTATATAATTTTGCATGGATTAAAATCAGTTCTATTTTTAATGGTTATTTTTATTATAAAGTACGTATATCACGAATACTTATATGTATTGTAAGTATTATTCATGTATACGTGAACTTATTTAGTTTCTTACTTGTGAGATTTAGATAAAGGAAGTGTCTATAGCACGAACATGAGAAGCATGGATGCAAATTTAATTTACGTTTAATTCATCTCGTTGTGTTACTGTCACTTATGTGCAACTCACCATGCAAGTACGTGTTACTGTCATGTTTAACTTTCAATGTATGTACGTGTTACTGTCATGTGTAACTTTCAATGTATGTACGTGTTACTGTCATGTGTAACTTTCAATGTATGTGCGTATTCCTGTAGCATTTGTGCAAAAATATCGTAGAAATATGGTTGTCATTGATATAGTTGTTTACTCAGTTTCTGCTATTGTTGCTGGAGCCGGATTAATATTATCAACATTATCAATGACAGCTCAAGCAGTTTACAGTGAAAGTAAAAAAAAATATCGTAGAAATATGGTTGTCATTGATATAGTTGTTTACTCAGTTTCTGCTATTGTTGCTGGAGCCGGATTAATATTATCAACATTATCAATGACAGCTCAAGCAGTTTACAGTGAAAGTAAAAATAAATATCGTAGAAATATGGTTGTCATTGATATAGTTGTTTACTCAGTTTCTGCTATTGTTGCTGGAGCCGGATTAATATTATCAACATTATCAATGACAGCTCAAGCAGTTATAACAATTATTGTTTTAACTTCCACGACTATCGCAGGTATTCTCAGTATTATTGCTAAAAGATAGATACATTTGCAAATAATAAATTGCGTGAGTATATGATAAAATTACACACAGCAACAACAACCTATTCTAAACTGTCTGGGTATATTTCCACGTATATCAGTGATGGTGAAATATCTGACGAGGAGTTCGCAACGATAATGAAAACCTATGATGAAGCATTCAGAATCGTTATATATTCTGGTGACAATAACCAAAGTAAGAAAATGGAGAATTAAACAATAACAATAATAATGTCAGCGTCTGAACATCGTTCGGTGATTGAGTCATACCATCGTATCAGCTTCGAAGAGAGCCACACCGATCTGACTTCGTCATAGATGTTAAACATATTTGTACAACTTCCAGAATATCGAAAAGTAGAAGATGCTTCTCCATGGCGACGATATTTTGGTGATGGAGCTATGCATTATATAGATAAAATAGAAACCCACTTTATAAAATTAATTGATCATAAAAAAGGTAAAATAATAATAATAGATGATGAAAAAAATTCATATGCTAGTACAATTAAGTCTGTATATGACCGTGTATTTAAAAATGTAGAAACCTTATTTTCAAGTATTTATGTTTCCTACAACGATGATTAGAAAAATCAAATAATTGAAACAATACAACATTTGAATCAAGATGCTTCACACCTAGAGTTCATGAATGATATTATTGTTAACTGAGAAAAATATTGGTAATCTCAGTAGCAGATAGAATCCATAGAGCGTCGTCTATAGTTAACAAAGGTGTTAGACTAAAAAAATTGTTCACGACAGTATTTCTAAAACATTTCGGAATTACGCGAGAACAACTATCAACATTTATAATTCCGCGATTTAACTCTGATGAGCTAAAGAAACCAGTTTATGATCTTATTGATGAACACTTTAAAAGCATATGTGATTCATGGAAAACGCTAATCACGCCACCAACAGTTCTTAGATACAATAGTGACCCATTTGGAACAGGTCGTCATATTTCACCTAATATTGTTAATATAACATCCACGATCGCACTGAATCTAGTATGCGATATAATAGATAGTAGTTACCACGTAAATTGTTTTAAAGTCTAACCAGGCCCAGCAAGGATATATATTTATCCAGTATGCAAGCGCCACCCGGGTGGCTCTTTGTATCTTAGCCAATAAATCAAGTCTATCTGCGTGTACATAATCCATTATTGTCAAGAATAAATTTCAAACTCACAAATCAGAATGGCAATTATCTGGACCTTGGAGGAGAGACGTTTTATATTAATTTGTACATACGCTCATAGAGTAAGTATTATAATTTGGAGAAAAAGAAGATCTTTGAATTCTTATGACAATGTGTAACGAAACTGAGCTGGTATGGATACAATCTTTGTTTAATTCATATCAACAGGGAGGGTGAACGATAACAATTGAGTGCCGCTTCGCAAGTAAACAAAATCGTATACAAATTTGAAAACATATGTCAAGAAAAGGGTAAAAAAACCCAGCTAACCTAAACGATTTATTATTGGTTCTTAACCATATGGAAATACAATAGTTAGAGACTTTGGTTTAGCGTTATTGACCTCATTTTTTCAGCCAGTTGTGAACCTTGCCTTAGGTAAAGGAAACGAGCACTAAGTTGTAGGGTTCACCTTCTCCTGCTGCTTTGGGCATTGACATTTTCGCTGACATTGGCGTACATTTCTTCGTTACTTAGCAGCAGTACCCATTGCTCTCTCTGAATCTGTTTCAGTTTTAACCACGGCGCGAACTTCGGTGATGAAGCCGCTGACGTAATTGTTTTGGGGAAAACTAATCTAGATAATGTCTTTTGTCTTAGAGAATCATCTTGCCAGTTTGTTTCCACCAAGATTACTGATTGTCTCATGGACTGGTCGCTCAATTTTTCAGCAAGTCAAACGCCATATTCACGGTATTCGGGGCGACTTCACTAAATAACTCAAGGATAACATCGCCTTGCACAGGCGCTCATACATTTACAACTCGTACCGGAGGAACAGTGAATCAATATATAATAATATGACGCAATTAAATGCGGAGACCTAGCTGCAACTAACAATGACTTAAATCACATTTCTAACTTACAAATGGCAAGTCCTCCCCCACGTAGCGCAATTAAAGACGTTAGCGCATTGACGTGGCATATGCAAATATATGTAGAGAGTTGTCGATAGTGCCAGTAGATATAAAGATTTTGCATCGTTGACATGCAAAATAGCCACCGATGTTGCAAAAACGCACTCGGGCGCGTATACGTGCATATGACTTGCTAACGTGGCCACAGCTGGTACAGTTTAATTCGGGTCGGGAATTTCTCGGAAAAATAACCGCCTTGATGGCACGTAATTGAGACAATATTCGCAAAGAACATGCTGGAGTTAATCACAATCAAGTCATCTTTAAGCGATTTAACGGTACAATCGCGTCAGATGTTTTTGGGCATAAATACCTGCAAAACATTTTGATACTGAGTGTACGATCACGTGAATGGTAAGAAAAACCAGTGCTCGTTGCCGTTAACGTGACTGATCACCTTAGACAAATAATGAAACAAATTGTGAGATATTTGTGAACAGCAGAAGAAATAAACGGTGTAACAAAAAGAGCTACTGATCATATCTGAATGTAATGACACAGAGAATTTCACACATCACTGTCGCAGAAATTCACCGACTATATAATATTGTGAAGTGTGAGCACCTTAAAGTGAGTTTATTAGTAAGGAATTTAAAGTGAAACCAGTGGATTCACAGTTATTACCATGAAGGGTTATGTAATAAATGCGCTGGCATACCTACGTCTGTTGCAAAAAGAAACGTCAACATGACGTTACCACATAGATGACCAAGTCGATTATCAATATGATCTACTGTAAATTGTTTAGAATCGCTAGCGGGGTATTCCTGTTATTGGCAATAATTGTTTTATTGTTTCGCCAACTCGATGATGAAATCAACGCTGAGATCACAGAAGCGACTCTGTCACGATTTCTTGTGTCGGTATAACACCGATGTTTGGTTGATATCATGAACGTAGAAAAATTGCTTGAATTTTTACGCTGTTGATCGATAACGACTATGGACAACTGTGACATGTATTCATCTCGTGACACGGTGTATGAAAAAAGAGACTTGTCACTTGATAATTTGATGTGATCTTCGATAATCCAAACTTGTTGGGCATTTTTTATTGTTAATCCATGTGCGCTGTTAACTGTCTTATGCATCCGATATACCAGTCAGGCATCTTAAACTTTCATTTAGTCTGAGAAAAGATCACACTGATTACAACCAAGATACATGCCGATATCTGCCCACAACTATATGAGACCAGAAATTATTTCACTAAAATATACTGACGACTTCTATCCATTGGTTGATAAATCAGTAGAAAGAGTTTGTTTTTGTAATTTTTTCTGAGAAGATCAAAATAATTTCCTTTGAGGATCGTGACAAAATTGTTTTCTTGACATCACTGAAGTCATTGGGAGACTACGATGCGAAGAAATACTCGTAAGATGTCTCAGAGATTGCCTTAGGCATTTCTTCGCATTGTATTAATTTCAAACGCATTCTTGCCTTCAGTTGTCTTGGCGGCTCATCTTTGGCACGAAATTCATCAAAAATTTCTTGGTAATAATCAACGAAATCACGGAGTCAGTCACGAGGAGATTCACCAGCAATCGGATGTGGCTGAGCTTCATCACCACACGTGATCACAGCAATTGGTCTTTCGCTTAAGAATATTTTAAACGTTTGTCTTTGCACAGTACACATATCATCCTAGATAACTATCCGTGGAACATACAGAACAAAATCGGTGAAATTTCAAGCATAAATGACCTGTGTTGTTTTAACAGAAACCCCTTCTCCATTCAAATCTACAAATTTAGGAATCGATATTAGGTAATAGATAGACGGCACCTTTTGTTTATATCCAGGCGAAAGCATCGTTGCGAAAATAATTTTCAATCGGTTGATTCTTCGCAAATTAATTTTATCGTGTTTTGTTTATTCTCCAGACTCCGTAGGAAACTATTTGATCAGGTGTTTTTGAGAGTAACACAGATTGTTCGTCAACTTTTGGTAGGATTTCTCGTTCTATTGCAAACAAATATGTGCCAACTCTGCCCTTTTTGGTATTGATAACCGATAACAAGTTAATACTTGCATATGCGATCACCGAGGATCTTAAATGAGTATATTGCGCAAATTGGCCACCAGTATATAAAATTAATCAATGGGTAGTCTCTTGTGTCAACTTTACAGTAGTTTTCGAAAAAATGTACCGGCGCTGATAGTGTTCTCGATGATAAAAATCAAGTTCACCCTCTTCGAGAACAAAAGTGTTGTTCATAGGTTTACAATCCCCAGCCATGGTAAAATTTATTAATGACTATCTTCCAAAGCTCTTAGTCTCTAAAAGGACATCCATACTCATCGCATCGGTGATTGCTTTCGAAACAGACTTGTGTTTGTATCTTGTATGTGACAGTTTGCTTCTTTCACTGTTATACTTGTTAGTGCGAGCGTATCAACTATAAGTGCAAGAGAAAAACAGGTTTCCAATCCATGTGCATACTGGAAATTTCTTTGGGACCATTAATGGTTGATGATACATTCAAGTCATTTCCAAACCATGCTAGAATAACAGGACGAATACCAACATTAAAGTTCAAACTGTTGATCTAGCAAATCCAGTCAAGTCAATATTGGGTTGATCCTTTTGATTGATACAGGTGTGAGTCGATGCGTGGAGTGACCAAATCATTTATATATGGTTTACAGTCATCACGTCCAAGTACACTCTACACTGGCAGGGTAGCACTCAGCCATGACAATGGAAACAAATTTGCAAATTTGTCTGGGTAGTAATGGGTGTTCCAAAGACCGCTGTGACCATATTCCAGGCAGGATCGTTGAACGAACTCGAAAAAATTTTATGGAGTTTTTTCCAGTGCAAAATTCATCACAAATGTCTTCTCATTGATCTCATCTTTGTCGTCGATGTATTTAGATACTATTGATAGCGAGTTGCTGTGACATTTCTCACTCCGATAGCGATCTCCGTCTGGTAATACAAATTTTCCAAACCATTCTTAAATCTAACCTCGGTGTAAGATATTCGATTTTTTTTCTGGGTTACCAATTGTAAGCAGCCAGACCGATGCTGGATGTCGTTAAGGAACGTCCTCTATTGCCGCGTAAACTCCACCGGAATAAAATTAATCGTACGTCGGAGTGGACATTTTGGATCAGGAGACCATGCATGCGCGATGTGTTCGATACCTTATATGTTGATCAGGTAAATTCCATATTGATCAGGTAAATTCCATATACAAAAGCGGTGATCGGATATTCATTATTGTAGTAAACATCATCTAACCTTTAATATAACAAGTTATAAGAAGACTATAGGTATTAAATTTCTGCAAGGAAAAAGGAAGTCTTTAAAGCTCGGAGCTTGATGGGACTATTTTACACTAAATTGTAATACTTGATGTTCATTATGAAGTCATACAAAGTTTTGATAAAATCGTATAATTTCCATTTCTGTTATTTTCCGTTATTACAATCAGTTATCTTTATTTTTGTATCAAATATGATGCTCATTGATGAGTCAATGGCGTGAATATAAGGGAGAATTTACCCCTATCTCTATATTAAGATATGTAAGGTTTTCGGCTGCCATTATTATTGTCCTATTATTTCTAAAAACAAATTAAAACGGGCAAGGAATTTTAGTTTTATCTATCATATGAAAAATATGATAAAATAATTTTTTGAAAATCCGAAAATGGGCAGTGTTTTCCTTTCTGGCACATGGTATTAAGTACATAGGATAAGCAAACATTATGATATGAGTGTAATAACACGTTTACATTTGATTTTTGAAACATCAAACACGTAACAATAATACAGAATTAGTGTAATAATATTGAGAACAGTATTTGTTTGTATAAAATGTTTTTTTTTCCAATGAGAAGTGATGTTTTAGATGATGGTCATAAGGATCAAAACCGATCTTGTCCAATCAGCAGGATGAGCGATCTCGTGACAGTGCATTTGAGAAACATATTCTAGTGACAATGACAGATATATGTAGGTAGAAAGGAACAATCGAGAGTTATTAAAGATTTTTCTTTAAATTTATTTCAGATAAGCACGAGATATGGATGAAGAAGCGCACTTCCTACAAAGGTTCCGAAGATTGTATTCGTCGTTCAACCTTAAAATTCAAGACGATAGCAAAAGCAAGGAAAAAAATTACACCAGGAAAAGAGTACAACTGAAATATGCAGGTGACGAATTTGATTCAAATACGGAGCGGACAAGAACTTATAACTTATTATCATTTTTACAATGGGAGGCAGGTGAAAGAGAAAATGCGCAGGAACTTAACAGAAAAGTTTTGGAGCTGCAGAACAAAAATATTGTTGCACTTTGTAATAGAGTTTGGATGATACGGGAAGATGGTCGATTGACAGAAGCAGACAAAAAACTGACTGAGGTTGAAAAGTTGGTGAAATGTAATCAAGATCTACTTTTCCAAGGAAAAGCGGAACTCGCTTACTCATATTCCGCGTTTGGTCCTTTTTGTTTCTCACAGTCAGTAGATATGTACACTCAGCTGCTTGAAGAAACAGCAAACAAAGAGATCGACACAGAAGATTTGCAGCTGTGGAAGCTGGACTTGGGCCTTATTTACAGGAAATATTGCAATTCCGGAAGTATACTTCCTAAAGAAGATTGGAAAGAGAGAAACAAAGATGACTACATTAAAAAGGCTGCTTTATTATTTACTGAGGTGGCTAGTGCTAATTGTCCCGTTAGATGGAAAGGAAGATGTCTTGCATCCCTCGCTGAGCTATCATTTTCTATTTACACTGGGATACAAGTTACAAAAAGTCAGTTAGAATTGTTTCCAAAGGAATATGCAGATAAAGACGTCGAAACTTTACTTAATTTAGCCCTGGAAGCTTGCATGGAGGATTCTCATGTCCTTAAAGTATGTGGAAAATATTTTAAATATTTGAGGAAATTTGACAAAGCAGAGGAATTACTAAGGAAATCTCTAAGCATCAGGAAAAATTCCTTCAGTCATCACCATCTTGCTCTTGTCTTGAAGAAAAAGCTGAAATTTAGAATTTACGAAGAAAGAAAAAATCGTGATCGAAGGAATCATGAAAATGAAAATCGTCCCAAGGAATACGAAAATTGTTATGACAAGAAATCGCCTGATAATGAAATCTTGCCAACAGAAGAGATAATCTATAGAACCTCCAGTAACCCGAGCACTCACAACCAAGTTGAACGAAGCGACCATTATACATGCAAGATTTCTAAAACTAATGTTGAAATTCGTTCATCCAAGAAGAATTCCCAAAACAATACAAGTGAAATGGGACGCATCGAGGAAGGGGTAGTACCTGCTGATCCGGTAGGAGGCTGCGCCCAGCAAAATCAGTTATCTAGCCCCTATCTTCAGTGTATCACTGATTAACCTCAAAATATCCCCGAACACTATCAAAATATGAGGAAGGCAATAGCAAAGAGCTTTCCTTACGTGTTTCAGATACCTAATTCTGAAAAGGAGGCGGTAACAGAAATTTTGTATCATTTGGATAAAGCTATCGAATTCGGTAATGAATGGGCTGCTGTTGAAAAGGGGATTGTGCTACGTCAGATAAAAGAGCATAAGAGGGCATTTGAATCGTTTTTGTGGACTTTGAATATGAAACAATTAGGCACAACGATGATAACTGTGTCTTGCTATGAACACCTTGGTGCCTGTTGTAGAGATATTGCTAAAGATGAGGTAAATCCAGAGGAAAAGAAAACGCTTGAAGCAGATGCCATTAAATATTTTCGAAAAGCAATAGAAACAATAGCATATAAAGCTAGCAAAGAACTGGATTTCTTGAAAGATGTATCAATGGCGTATCCAACTTTAAAACATATGTTTCAGTCACAAAATGGAGGTATCAAAACACTGAAAGAGCTTGTTGAAGTCAGCAAAATGCTAGAGAAATATGGTGAAACGCTCGAATTTTATGAACAAATCAAGGCTTTGGATGAAGAGCAGCTGAAAGACCCTGCAATAATTCGTGGAGAAATTGAAATTTTGTTAGCAAAAAGAGAATTCGATCAAGCAGCAGTTTTGTTGGACCTTCAGAACTGCACAAAAGTAAAGGATGAAATAAATAAAGAATTTTGCATGTTGGTATACCTTGAGTGTGCCTTTCATTTGATCAATGACAAAATAAACCAAAACGCCCATCGACGATTTCGACAGGCATTTGATATTTATGGCACAGAAATCAACAGAGAAAAAACAGAGTTTGATATTTTTTTTCTGTACGAAGAGGATATCGAGACTAATGAAACCCAAAGTCTGTCTTTGGCCTTTACATTAGCAAAGAAATTGGAGAATTTTGTGCCGGGGAATCTGGTCTAAGGATGACCTGTAACAGCGATAATGTAAATCCAGGAAGAAAACTGCGAAAAGAACAAACACAACAAATGGATTCAAGCATTCATATTGTTTTGATTATGGAATCGAATGACAAACCACGAGAAGCTCTAGAGTACTTTATAGACATTGCCCAAGAAATCGAGAAGAAAAAGAAATCGAAACTAAGTCTAATTCTTATGAATGAGTGTGCATATCCCCTAGAACTATCAGCGTTTCCAAAACTGAATTTTGACACAAAACTACTTCAGTGTGAAGATAATTTTATATGCTGGATTCGCAAGTTTTTCTTTCATTTGCTAGGCATCTGTGATAGGAAGCATTAGTCGACTAATTTGTTGTGAATCAGACAATGCATTTGATGAAGAATGAACTATTTTAAGAACATGGGCTGCTTGATAAATTATTTATAATATGTGCAAAGGTTGATTGTTTCTTTTTTCTTATTTAAGACTATAAAATGTGTGCCATACAAGGTTGTATGTGCCTAGAAGTGTCTTTGTCATACTATGGTTTGAGATTTTACCTTATCTGATCTGGAAATGAAAGCGAACGAGTTAAGCTTGCGTACAAAGCGCATCATGCGTTGTCTATCCTTTCACATCTGACTACTTATGACTACTGTGGAATCACTGGACCAATTTTGATCAAACAGCGTAAGTATAACAATATAACGTAGGGCATTTTCCTAAAGTTGATTCTGTTGGTAATATAACGATGGTTCACTTTATTTAGCAACGAAAGCAATGATTTTTACCAAAATCTTATTGACGACCGCCATACCAATGTTAATTAAAGTGTGCGGAAATATTTCCTGTCATATTTTAGTACACTATCAGGTTGTACACTTTCTGACCGTTCCAGCAACATCTGATTTCCATTAATAGCAACCAAAAATACCCACATGGTTAGTCTATAAAACAACCAGTTCAGTTTAAAATGTTAGGCAAAGTTTCCTCAAGCAATCTTCATCAAATTGCCCTTTGTGAATCTCCCTAGCAACTGTTTGGTTTCTATAACAGCCAGCTATAAACAGTATTTACAGCGATTTTTAAAATCATCATCATCATCATCATCATCATCATCATCATCATCAGTCTCCTAGTCTGGTAGATCGTTGGGGCACCGCACAAAACCGAACAAACAGCTTCATCCATTTATGTCGATCGTCAGTATTTCTCAGTGAGTCGCTCAATGTCAAGCCCGTCCACTCTCGAATATTGTTTTCCCACCTATTTCTCTGCCCTCCTATCTTTCTTCTTCCTTGTACAGTGCCTTGCAGGACTGTCTTAGCAAACATGATGATCTTGAGACATGCCCATGCCACTCCAGTTTACATTTTTACTCTCTGATCAGGAAGACGTCGTGAGGCCCGATGGCTTCTCTTATCCTTTGCGGTATGTCTTCATTGGTGAAACGGTCTTTGTATGAGACGCCGATGTTCCTTCAAAAGCATTTCATTTATGTGGCAGGTATCCTTTTCTTGAAGTCAACGGTTATGGTCCATTATTCACAGGCGTAGAAAAACGTGAAGATCACCAGCGAGTACAACAGTTTGCCCTTTGAACTGAGTGCGATGTTCTTTCTCGTTCCAGCTTGGCTTCAGTTTTGTAACTGCTTCTGTTGCCTGCGCAATCCTGGAGAGAATATTAGGCTTCAATCCTTTATCTGTTACAAATGCCTCAAAATACTTGATGCTGTGGACTGTTATTAGCCTCGTATCATGGACTCGGATGTCCGTAATGATACCCTTGGTGTTGTTGGTCATCAGTTTTGTCTTCTCTGCACTGATTTCCATGCCGTTGAAACAAGAAAAGGAAAAGAAAAGAAAACTGCCTTTCACGTGAATTTAACAAGTGGTTTCATTAACATGTTCATGTGTGCAAAGGAATATAATTCCAAACTCAACGTTATGGTAATTTACGGAATTATCCGGCAGTTACCGAATATGATGAATTAAGTCATTATGCTGTCGGATGGAAATAAACTGCCCCATAGTATACGAAATATGTCGTCGTGTTAGTATGGAAAGCCCTTTAAGCATGAAAGGTGCAAGGCGATACCAGTATTAGTGCCATTCTGGTCACAGTCAAGTTAGAAATTATAAATCAATGATTAGGTTGACTTAGTTATGTGCACTTTTTTTTTATCACGTTAAACGTTTTAGTTATTGAAGTCGGTAGAGGGGTACAAACCAACGGCGATGTAGCATCGGACTAAAGCTATTTTTTGCTCATTTTCTGCTAGTCCACCAATGTCGTTGGCAAAAACGTACGTTCGAGACTGTTCTTCCTCCAACGTTTACTATACTTCATGCTTTTCAAGCGCGTCGGCCATGATTCTCTCCAGAAAGACGTGAGAGAGAGAGAGAGAGAGAGAGAGAGAGAGAGAGAGAGAGAGAGAGAGAGAGAGAGAGAGAGAGAGAGAGAGAGAGAGAGAGAGAGAGAGAGAGAGAAGAGAGACCAAGATCGTTATCACCCCACTGTGATGATATAATTTTTCTCCCACTGATGTAGTTCAATAACGTCAATATCGGATTGTAACATATTATAAAAAACGAGTAATATTATTCAGATTTTCTTGGCTGAGATAATGTGTCCATTTACACACACTAAAAACCACTTCCTTGCTTATTTCTTATATACAGTAATTACCTGAATGCGTTTTATTTTTCCTAATGTAAATATAGAATGCATGATTAACAGTTTTTACCATCTTTGATAAAGAGGAAAGTGGTATATAATTTTGCATGGATTAAAATCAGTTCTATTTTTAATGGTTATTTTTATTATAAAGTACGTATATCACGAATACTTATATGTATTGTAAGTATTATTCATGTATACGTGAACTTATTTAGTTTCTTACTTGTCAGATTTAGATAAAGCAAGTGTCTATAGCACGAACATGAGAAGCATGGATGCAAATTTAATTTGCGTTTAATTCATCTCGTTGTGTTACTGTCACTTATGTGCAACTCACCATGCAAGTACGTGTTACTGTCATGTGTAACTTTCAATGAATGTACGTGTTACTGTCATGTATAACTTTCAATGTATGTACGTGTTACTGTCATGTGTAACTTTCAATGTATGTACGTGTTACTGTCATATGTAACTTTCAATGTATGTACGTGTTACAGTCATGTGTAACTTGTAATGTATGTACGTGTTACTGTCATGTATAACTTTCAAAGTATATACGTCTTACTATCATGTGTAACTTTCAATGTATGTGCGTATTCCTGTAGCATTTGTGCAACTCGCCTTGCATTAACTTGTTGCTGTCTCATGTGCAACCCGGCATGTGTGTGCGTTTTACAATCACTTATGTGTAACTCTCCATGTATGTAGGAATCACTGTGTATTTGTAAACTCGCTCTGTATATATGTGTTACTGTCATGCAAGTGCAAATTTCCATGTATGCAATGTTTTCTGTCATGTAACTTATCATGTGCCCGTTTCTATTTCTCGGGTTTGTGTCAGAAGCAATTAGTCCATCCGGAATTATTTATTATTTGTTAAAGTTCATTTTAGAATTATTTTACGACACTGTTATATAAAGCGGAATCCTCAAATCACTGTACCTTAGTTTGTTATCAATGTGAATATCAATTAAGATAATTTTTTGTTTTCATATCAGCTTATATGTTTTTAATTAAACTTTCATGCCATTCAAAATATTTGAACATGCTCAAATGACAATTATCTAAGATGATGTCGTGAAATCATATATCTGTTATTTCTTTCTTTTACAGAAATAGTTTGTTATGGTTTAATTGTATTTGTTGATGTTTGTAGAACAAAATTGGTGCTCGATTACTAATAATATGTGGCTGTTTGCACAAAATTAGGTCTTATATAAGATTTTCCTTTGTTTGTATTTTGCAAACGTTGTATATATTTGAATATAAAACCTAAATATGGCCTACTGTAACACCAATGGAATTAATAAAAAAAGTCTTATGATGGCTTTGTTTCTGGTATTGATATTAATTATTAGAATGAGAGGGGTGAACAATGGAAAATGTACTATCAATAATATATGGTTTGCCAAGTTTTCAGTGTCTTGTCAGCATTTCTACACTTATCATCTGCAAGATCTAATTTGTGTAATAAAAATCAGGTCATCATTGTCAATATTTATAATATTTTAGTTCTCGCTTCCTTTACAGTTTCAAGTCTTATTTGAAGTGTTAGAGTGAAGAGTTTTCTGATCTTTGAAGCTTCAAACAAATGAATCCCAAAAAAAGATATAATATCATCCAGCACATATTTGGAGAAAAAATGATAATATGTTTTGTTTGGTCTGGTTTTGGAGTCTCATGGCACAGCATAATATGACGATTACGTCATGTCGAGGCAAATAGAGTAAACTGCCTTGCCCATGGACACACCCAGTAACCGATTCGGGCTGGCTTGGTGTTTAGGATTCTAACTCGCACTTTCCTAGTTGCATGCTTCTCAGGCACGCTAACCATTTAGTCAGTGCAGTGGCAATATGTTAGGCCAATCTAGCTGGCTTGAAACTATTAGCTACATATATCTAATGCTCCTACGTTTTATAACGCTATTAAAAGAATCAAAAACAGTGGCAATTTTATGCTGAGAGATATGCAATAAGAGCGTGTCATTGCAGAGATTATGAGCACACATAATATTTCACGATATTGAATCACAATTTAGCCTGTTCTCATCAGAAAATAGTCAATGGTAGGTAAATAAGCAAGCAGCAATAGTACAACCGATAGAGGCCAATTTAATGGTATCCAGAATCATGTTCGCGTTATAAGAATTGCCTTGTTATAGGGAGAATCTTTATAGCTAAGATTGCTATACCGCTTGTCTGCCAGTGTCAACCGAACGATTTTATAGGAATGATTTTACAATTGCCATTATTTTATTCAGTTTGTATAATCTACTGTGTATTTAAAAATGTAACATGATAAGCTTGAATTTATGTCATTCCACCTATGTTAGATAACTTAGTCGTAATTGCGTCATTTGCAAACAAGACCTGGCATTCCTCGAAACCAGTACTGACTTTTAAAATAATCATCTAGAGAACCATATGAAACGAAAGTTTTCCGAGGTTTCATCCTAATAACACATCTTCAGGTTGGAAACAAAAAATATACAGGTGTGCACAAAACACACACACACACATATGCGCATCGAACAATCAAGTCTGTCATCATTGGGACAAGAGGCATGGAATATTAACACTCCATACAAATTTACTTGTAAAATGGCACTGTTGAAAGAAAGAGAAATATAATACACAAACATCCATAGTACTTTTTAGATGGTACTATAGGGACAAAGGGAAAATGCATGGAGACAATTGGAAATAAAATATTAATGATTTCAAAAGGCACAACATGATGGAAATGTATCGAGAAAGGCAAATTTTTTATTGAATCATTCTATTGGGACACCGGCAAACGTAATGTTAAATTTATAACTAATAATCAACAAGTTGTCTTACTTACCATCACCCATCCATTCATTTACTGACCAACACGCAAGCCTTCTGACTAATGCACTGATAACCTGATTAGTACTAACACATTCTAACCAACACTGCATCTATCTGACCAGCACACAGTCATCTTTTGGACAACACCAACACTTCCTAATCAACGCGTAAGTTAACAGTGCTTACACATACCTACAAAATAATATTAACGTTTAAAGAGTAATACGTTTCATACACATGTATCAACTAACCAGCACAACGCTTGACTGATCAGGATCCAGATCTACTAGCCAAAACACAGTTTCCTTAATCATTAACAACTCATCTTCAGAACAATTGATACAATTACTAATCAATGAAAAGACCAGTAGTGCTGGTTTATGCACAAACACTATCAACACCGTCTGACCATTTACTAAAACTTATACGTTCAAACCAAGAAAAAGGATATGAGTATTAATACTTGCAGCCAATTTTCTTTTGTTAAGCGGCCATTTGAGTATTCCTGACAACGCATTCATTGATTACATACATTTATACTGCTGGTCAATATTCTTGACATGTACTTACAATCTGTTGATCACGAGAGAGAGAGAGAGAGAGAGAGAGAGAGAGAGAGAGAGAGAGAGAGAGAGAGAGAGAGAGAGAGAGAGAGAGAGAGACTTACATACGGAAATATATGTTTGAATAACGAACATATGAGCAAAGATTCTTCCTAAGTGAAAAAAAAAAACAGTTCGTAGGTGTGATATCATCACTGTGATGATAATTTTTTTTGTCCCACTGATGTATTTCACACTCTCGTCATATATATATATATATATATATATATATATATATATATATATATATATATATATATATATATATATATATATATATATATATAATCAACGGGCAATTAGGTATGCGATCAGATTTTCCTGGCTGAGATTATATGTCTTTTTGTACACATTTAAATCACTTCCTTGCGTATTTCTTCTTTACAGCTATTACCCGAATGCATTGAATTTTCCTCATGAAAATATGGAAAGCATAAATAACAATGTTTACCTTCTTTGCTATAGATAAATATGGCACATAATTTTGCATGACTTAAAAGGAGTTATATATCTAATAGGTTATTTTTGGTATTAAGAACTTATCCTACGAAAATCTTTGCATAGTGCAAATATTCTTTATGTATACGTGAACTTATTATTTTGTTTTCTGCTTGTCAAATTTAGGTAGAGAAAGTGTCTATTGCAGGATAGGGAAGATTTTGGATGCAAAAAAATTATTTACGTCTAATGAATTAACTATCAAACTCTGTCACAAATTCGCTTGGCCTGGTTAGAGCCGTGGCACACGTTTATACTTGTCATCGTCACGTATTTATAATTTGCTTTGTATGTACGTGTTACTGTCATGTATGTGTAACTTTACATGTATGTATGTGTTCCTAGTGTATTTGCGACGTAACCTGGAACGAATTAGAAAGAATCTGTTGATCTACCCTGATATTTGTTTCTTCAAATACTACAGTGATAAGTATTATCAAAAATATTTAAATTGTGTCAATCATAAAATCATGAAGGACGACGAGCGCCATCGTGATTGGGTTTTGCATTCTTTACAGTTGCTAAAAGTTCATCGGTTTCTCCGTTGTTCATAACTGATATTGAACAATTCAGTATGGCTGGGTGCGGTACATATACTAAATATACAGAAATGGCTGTACATGTTGGTAATAACGATGCCCTGTTTCTGCCAATAGCTTACCCTTTAACTTTTAAGTAGCTTCTGAGAGAAGAAATTAATATGTTAAAAAATCGATACATTTTTCGACAATCTTTGAAACAGTGAAACTGACACTTTAATACCAATGTATTGAGTCGCAAGGAAAGTGGAATTTGTTTAAGACTTTGAGAAATTGTACATAAACTGCTTTTCTGCACATACTGTTTGCAAAAGTAAAGACAGTGCAGAAAACGAGGAGAGAAAATACAAAAATATGTATCGATGACTGTACTAATCATATAAAAATGACACCGCAGTACATGTCTAATTGGTACTAAAACAATTTTTTATAATGTCAGTAACAAACATTATGATGATACGAAGCTGATCAGTTTGGAATATTGCATAGTCTGTATTTATATTTCTTTCTGTACATTCGGTACATCTATGTACCTATATGCAACTACATTGCTGAGCTGTATTCAATTAAAATTCCCATTTTTGCTAACGTTCTAGGTCCATTATTCGGTAATCATTTAAACCGTCTACATATCGTTTTTATTTGAAACCTAGAGTTTTACTATCGTGAAGAAGCATATAAATGCAAGCAGTCGATATCGGCTCCAAACTACACCCCACCCCGATGGATTTTGTTTGGGATATGGAAATATACATTATATAGCTATATATACACTTATTGATAACGAAAGAAGATTTTACATATATAAATAAACTGGTCAATGAATTTATTATTACTCAGTTGGACTTTACCCTTGAGGCACAGATTTGGGATTTGAGATTGTCAAATCGGGAAGGTGTAGACATATATTTCTTTTTAGTTGTCTATCATTCTTCTGCATCGTAATACGAATATGATTGATAAAGACTTTTATTTGAAGACAGCGAGATAACAGTACATGAACCTGTGCACATGGGCACTTTCAAGGTAAATGCTAATAATTGTCTGAGTTATTGGTTTGAAAATTTAACATCATTAAGTTTCGTTAAGTCATTTTTAAACATTCCTCGTCAAAATACTTTGTGTAGAAAAAACTATGTAAACACAGAATCAGAACATCGTTACAAGAATTATGACTCAGCAATGTGCAAAAGACTTACGTTGTAAGTTTCTTAAATACAAGCAATGTTTGATAAGTCTGAGATTATATTCTTGTATTGACTAGACTAATTATTTTCCATGTTAATGGCTCTTAATCAACACGGTGAGATACTCATATTTCCTGAATGTGAATGCGGACTGGTAAAATGAAAACGATTTCGTTGAAATTGGAACTCTCAAAAGCGACAATTCATATTAGCAAGAGGACTACTTCTGATCACTGGTGAGTGCGTGAATCATGGCTGATGTAGGCGTAACTTCGTGTTACCTAAACAAGTAGGATAAAACCACATTCACTTCTAGGCCTCTGTGGTGGACGGTGGCCTAAGTATTACAGATGATGCCAGAGATCGCTGTTTGGAACCCTATCTGAGGAATACCAAAGACTTATAAAAATGGTACTAACAGCTGCCTCGATTGGCGCTCAGGATTAAGAAGTGAGCATTAGGACTGGTCGACCTGGTGTCAACATAATATGACAGGGTAGGCCATGATGCTACATGTCTTCGGTATGATGCTCCGTGCTAGTCATCAGTATATACTGCCAAGTTGTAGACATCGTAACGATATAAATGAAAAATTATTAAAGCTTCGTTAAAATTCCAAATCACACACAGACTCACACACACACACACACACATACACACACACACACACACACGGGCGAGAGCTTATATTATTGTCAGACCGTTGTTTCATATGAGATGCCTGCCATAAGTCAGAGTGTATTATATCATGAATTTGTCCGCCCGTCCATCTGTCACAAATTTCAGTTTCCTACAGTAGCTCGAGATGTCAATGATTATATACAATTACTTTATGGATAGTCTGCACTTAGAGTAAGTTTAAACTATCGAATTCACGGTGCCAAGATTCAAGGATAAATAACAATATGACTGAAAGAAGAAATATAGTTTTCGACCAATATCGTATTACTTAGCCATTTACAGTTGCCAAACTTTTGGGATTGCTTGCTCTTAGGTCAAGAAAGACCCCGATCAATATTGGAGTCAAAGGTAAAAGGCCACTGCGACTAAAAACATATTAGTTTATGTTGTTGCAAAATGACTTGATTTTTCCATCGTCTAAATTGAGAATGTTTAGTATGTGACTTGATTGCGCTGCCAGATCATTGAAGGTTAAGGTCAAAGAGATTGAAAGAACAAATATAGTTGATGCATAATAACGCTAGCTCTACATCACAGATGTTGACCAAACATTGTTAATAATTGGCATTTGGCAGTTGGTAGAGTGAAATCCTTTAGATTTTGCCACGAAAGGTTAACAGTCAAGGTCATTGTAATTGAAGAAGAAAATGACTACTGCACAAAAATTTTGGTTTCCAACATAAGTATTAAAGACGGTGCGGGCGTAAGAAGTAACATGTAGCACTTAAAGGACATAAATGGAAATAGGGGTAGAATACGAAGTTCAGTGTTATAATGTCCATATAATTGAAATTAGTGTGTCAATCGGTGGAGAAAGGTAAATTTAGAATCGGTATGTCGTTACGGGGACAAGGGGCAGTGGATATTATGTCTCCATAAAAATTACTTTGAAAAATGGCACTATTGGGAGAAAGAAATATATAATATACAAAATGTCAATGCATGTGGAGACTTGGAAGTGAAATGTTAATGATTTCAATAGGTAGGACAGGATGAGAATATGTAGGGCAAGGCAAATGCTATGTTGAAACATTCTAACATTTATAGGGACACTGGCTTATGTAATGTTAAAACTACATCCAAGAACCATCATGCTGTCTGTTCGACCATCACCCACTCATTTACTGACCAACACGCACGAATTCTGATGAATGCACTAATCTCATGACCAGTATTAACACATACTAACCAACACGTCATCGGACTGACCAGCACTCGCTCATATGCTGGACAACATCAATACTTAATAACTAACGAGCAAGGTAAGAGTGCTTACACATATATGCAAGCAAGCATGCTATTAGATTTGAAAAGAGTAATAATTTTCATACACTTGTATCAACTAACCAGAACACAGTTTGATTGATCAGGATCCACACCTACACGCCAAATCACAGTTTGAGTTATCATTAACCACTCATCTTCATACCAAGACGTGCAATTACTAATCAAAGAAAAGACCAGGAGTGCTTGTATATGCACCAACATTATCAACGCTGTTGACCAGCATCCACTCATTTATTAACAACTATACTTTCTAACCAACATAAAGGATATGAGTATTGGCACATACACAAACGCGCTTTTATCCCTAACAGGGTTTGAATACAAATATAATACGCACAAACATATTTACATATTTGCATGTAGTGAAAGGGTCGAAAGGGTAGGATTGATCACACACAAACGTACATACTATCACTATTGAAAAGAATATGAGTATTCAAATAAGCAAGGGAATGATATTTCACATTTTTATAAACGCTGCAATTGATGGTTCCAGGGAAATATTTTTTTACCTGTTCCACCCTACAGTCACCATTCACAACAAAGTACTGTTGACATAAAACTCGCCGATATTAATACCAAACTCAACGATATAATCAGTGGAATTCCAGATATTGTTAAAAAACGAGTCTGATTAAAATACCTCACCAGCAGATTAAAAAAATATCGTGAATATTGTTTCTTCTGGGTTTGGCATATGGACACCAGAAAAAACAACTATCAAACACACCTCGGAAGTCGCTGGCGTATATAGTCTGTAGTTAATTGGCGGTGCAGAATTTATAATATTTACCACATTTACAACGACTGGCATTTTTTTCTAGAACTGTATCTGTAATGTTAGGTAAAGATTCTGAGGAAACATTTACGCTAGAGCCATCGGATAGAAGCATGGTCTCAGCTAAATGTTGGTGGTGTCTGGAATTTGTAACTTAATTAATTACTTAACGTCATAGCATAATAGATCAAATGACTCCGTTATCAATCGTCGTTCATATATAATCAAGCATGTGAATGTCTCACCGAACTAAAAAATACCTTCGACAATTATACAGTGAAAGTAAAAAAAATATCGTAGAAATATGGTTGTCATTGATATAGTTGTTTACTCAGTTTCTGCTATTATTGCTGGAGCCAGATTAATATTATCAACATTATCAATGACAGCTCAAGCAGTTTACAGTGAAAGTAAAAAATATCGTAGAAATATGGTTGACATTGATATAGTTGTTTACTCAGTTTCTGCTATTGTTGCTGGAGCCGGATTAATATTATCAACATTATCAATGACAGCTCAAGCAGTTTACAGTGAAAGTAAAAAAATATCGTAGAAATATGGTTGTCATTGATATAGTTGTTTACTCAGTTTCTGCTATTGTTGCTGGAGCCGGAATAATATTATCAACATTATCAATGACAGCTCAAGCAGTTTACAGTGAAAGTAAAAAAAAAATATCGTAGAAATATGGTTGTCATTGATATAGTTGTTTACTCAGTTTCTGCTATTGTTGCTGAAGCCGTATTAATATTATCAACATTATCAATGACAGCTCAAGCAGTTATAACAATTATTGTTTTAACTTCCACGACTATCGCAGGTATTCTCAGTATTATTGCTAAAAGATAGATACATTTGCAAATAATAAATTGCGTGAGTATATGATAAAATTACACACAGCAACAACAACCTATTCTAAACTGTCTGGGTATATTTCCACGTATATCAGTGACGGTGAAATATCTGACGAGGAGTTCGCAACGATAATGAAAACCTATGATGAAGCATTCAGAATCGTTATATATTCTGGTGACAATAACCAAAGTAAGAAAATGGAGAATTAAACAATAACAATAATAACGTCAGCGTCTGAACATCGTTCGGTGATTGAGTCATACCATCGTATCAGCTTCGAAGAGAGCCACACCCATCTGACTTCGTCATAGATGTTAAACATATTTGTACAACTTCCAGAATATCGAAAAGTAGAAGATGCTTCTCCATGGCGACGATATTTTGGTGATGGAGCTATGCATTATATAGATAAAATAGAAACCCATTTTATAAAATTAATTGATCATAAAAAAGGTAAAATAATAATACTAGATGATGAAAAAAATTCATATGCTAGTACAATTAAGTCTGTATATGACCGTGTATTTAAAAATGTAGAAACCTTATTTTCAAGTATTTATGTTTCCTACAACTATGATTAGAAAAATCAAATAATTGAAACAATACAACATTTGAATCAAGATGCTTCACACCTAGAGTTCATGAATGATATTATTGTTAACTGAGAAAAATATTGGTAATCTCAGTAGCAGATAGAATCCATAGAGCGTCGTCTATAGTTAACAAAGGTGTTAGACTAAAAAAATTGTTCACGACAGTATTTCTAAAACATTTCGGAATTACGCGAGAACAACTATCAACATTTATAATTCCGCGATTTAACTCTGATGAGCTAAAGAAACCAGTTTATGATCTTATTGATGAACACTTTAAAAGCATATGTGATTCATGGAAAACGCTAATCACGCCACCAACAGTTCTTAGATACAATAGTGACCCATTTGGAACAGGTCGTCATATTTCACCTAATATTGTTAATATAACATCCACGATCGCACTGAATCTAGTATGCGATATAATAGATAGTAGTTACCACGTAAATTGTTTTAAAGTCTAACCAGGCCCAGCAAGGATATATATTTATCCAGTATGCAAGCGCCACCCGGGTGGCTCTTTGTATCTTAGCCAATAAATCAAGTCTATCTGCGTGTACATAATCCATTATTGTCAAGAATAAATTTCAAACTCACAAATCAGAATGGCAATTATCTGGACCTTGGAGGAGAGACGTTTTATATTAATTTGTACATACGCTCATAGAGTAAGTATTATAATTTGGAGAAAAAGAAGATCTTTGAATTTTTATGACAATGTGTAACGAAACTGAGCTGGTATGGATACAATCTTTGTTTAATTCATATCAGCAGGGAGGGTGAACGATAACAATTGAGTGCCGCTTCGCAAGTAAACAAAATCGTATACAAATTTGAAAACATATGTCAAGAAAAGGGTAAAAAAACCCAGCTAACCTAAACGATTTATTATTGGTTCTTAACCATATGGAAATACAATAGTTAGAGACTTTGGTTTAGCGTTATTGACCTCATTTTTTCAGCCAGTTGTGAACCTTGCCTTAGGTAAAGGAAACGAGCACTAAGTTGTAGGGTTCACCTTCTCCTGCTGCTTTGGGCATTGACATTTTCGCTGACATTGGCGTACATTTCTTCGTTACTTAGCAGCAGTATCCATTGATCTCTCTGAATCTGTTTCAGTTTTAACCACGGCGCGAACTTCGGTGATGAAGCCGCTAACGTAATTGTTTTGGGGAAAACTAATCTAGATAATGTCTTTTGTCTTAGAGAATCATCTTGCCAGTTTGTTTCCACCAAGATTACTGATTGTCTCATGGACTGGTCGCTCAATTTTTCAGCAAGTCAAACGCCATATTCACGGTATTCGGGGCGACTTCACTAAATAACTCAAGGATAACATCGCCTTGCACAGGCGCTCATACATTTACAACTCGTACCGGAGGAACAGTGAATCAATATATAATAATATGACGCAATTAAATGCGGAGACCTAGCTGCAACTAACAATGACTTAAATCACATTTCTAACTTACAAATGGCAAGTCCTCCCCCACGTAGCGCAATTAAAGACGTTAGCGCATTGACGTGGCATATGCAAATATATGTAGAGAGTTGTCGATAGTGCCAGTAGATATAAAGATTTTGCATCGTTGACATGCAAAATAGCCACCGATGTTGCAAAAACGCACTCGGGCGCGTATACGTGCATATGACTTGCTAACGTGGCCACAGCTGGTACAGTTTAATTCGGGTCGGGAATTTCTCGGAAAAATAACCGCCTTGATGACACGTAATTGAGACAATATTCGCAAAGAACATGCTGGAGTTAATCACAATCAAGTCATCTTTAAGCGATTTAACGGTACAATCGCGTCAGATGTTTTTGGGCATAAATACCTGCAAAACATTTTGATACTGAGTGTACGATCACGTGAATGGTAAGAAAGACCAGTGCTCGTTGCCGTTAACGTGACTGATCACCTTAGACAAATAATGAAACAAATTGTGAGATATTTGTGAGCAGCAGAAGAAATAAACGGTGTAACAAAAAGAGCTACTGATCATATCTGAATGTAATGACACAGAGAATTTCACACATCACTGTCGCAGAAATTCACCGACTATATAATATTGTGAAGTGTGAGCACCTTAAAGTGAGTTTATTAGTAAGGAATTTAAAGTGAAACCAGTTGATTCACAGTTATCACCATGAAGGGTTATGTAATAAATGCGCTGGCATACCTACGTCTGTTGCAAAAAGAAACGTCAACATGACGTTACCACATAGATGACCAAGTCGATTATCAATATGATCTACTGTAAATTGTTTAGAATCGCTAGCGGGGTATTCCTGTTATTGGCAATAATTGTTTTATTGTTTCGCCAACTCGATGATGAAATCAACGCTGAGATCACAGAAGCGACTCTGTCACGATTTCTTGTGTCTGTATAACACTGATGTTTGGTTGATATCATGAACGTAGAAAAATTGCTTGAATTTTTACGCTGTTGATCGATAACGACTATGGACAACTGTGACATGTATTCATCTCGTGACACGGTGTATGAAAAAAGAGACTTGTCACTTGATAATTTGATGTGATCTTCGATAATCCAAACTTGTTGGGCATTTTTTATTGTTAATCCATGTGCGCTGTTAACTGTCTTATGCATCCGATATACCAGTCAGGCATCTTAAACTTTCATTTAGTCTGAGAAAAGATCACACTGATTACAACCAAGATACATGCCGATATCTGCCCACAACTATATGAGACCAGAAATTATTTCACTAAAATATACTGACGACTTCTATCCATTGGTTGATAAATCAGTAGAAAGAGTTTGTTTTTGTAATTTTTTCTGAGAAGATCAAAATAATTTCCTTTGAGGATCGTGACAAAATTGTTTTCTTGACATCACTGAAGTCATTGGGAGACTACGATGCGAAGAAATACTCGTAAGATGTCTCAGAGATTGCCTTAGGCATTTCTTCGCATTGTATTAATTTCAAACGCATTCTTGCCTTCAGTTGTCTTGGCGGCTCATCTTTGGCACGAAATTCATCAAAAATTTCTTGGTAATAATCAACGAAATCACGGAGTCAGTCACGAGGAGATTCACCAGCAATCGGATGTGGCTGAGCTTCATCACCACACGTGATCACAGCAATTGGTCTTTCGCTTAAGAATATTTTAAACGTTTGTCTTTGCACAGTACACATATCATCCTAGATAACTATCCGTGGAACATACAGAACAAAATCGGTGAAATTTCAAGCATAAATGACCTGTGTTGTTTTAACAGAAACCCCTTCTCCATTCAAATCTACAAATTTAGGAATCGATATTAGGTAATAGATAGACGGCACCTTTTGTTTATATCCAGGCGAAAGCATCGTTGCGAAAATAATTTTCAATCGGTTGATTCTTCGCAAATTAATTTTATCGTGTTTTGTTTATTCTCCAGACTCCGTAGGAAACTATTTGATCAGGTGTTTTTGAGAGTAACACAGATTGTTCGTCAACTTTTGGTAGGATTTCTCGTTCTATTGCAAACAAATATGTGCCAACTCTGCCCTTTTTGGTATTGATAACCGATAACAAGTTAATACTTGCATATGCGATCACCGAGGATCTTAAATGAGTATATTGCGCAAATTGGCCACCAGTATATAAAATTAATCAATGGGTAGTCTCTTGTGTCAACTTTACAGTAGTTTTCGAAAAAATGTACCGGCGCTGATAGTGTTCCCGATGATAAAAATCAAGTTCACCCTCTTCGAGAACAAAAGTGTTGTTCATAGGTTTACAATCCCCAGCCATGGTAAAATTTATTAATGACTATCTTCCAAAGCTCTTAGTCTCTAAAAGGACATCCATACTCATCGCATCGGTGATTGCTTTCGAAACAGACTTGTGTTTGTATCTTGTATGTGACAATTTGCTTCTTTCACTGTTATACTTGTTAGTGCGAGCGTATCAACTATAAGTGCAAGAGAAAAACAGGTTTCCAATCCATGTGCATACTGGAAATTTCTTTGGGACCATTAATGGTTGATGATACATTCAAGTCATTTCCAAACCATGCTAGAATAACAGGACGAATACCAACATTAAAGTTCAAACTGTTGATCTAGCAAATCCAGTCAAGTCAATATTGGGTTGATCCTTTTGATTGATACAGGTGTGAGTCGATGTGTGGAGTGACCAAATCATTTATATATGGTTTACAGTCATCACGTCCAAGTACACTCTACACTGGCAGGGTAGCACTCAGCCATGACAATGGAAACAAATTTGCAAATTTGTCTGGGTAGTAATGGGTGTTCCAAAGACCGCTGTGACCATATTCCAGGCAGGATCGTTGAACGAACTCGAAAAAATTTTATGGAGTTTTTTTCCAGTGCAAAATTCATCACAAATGTCTTCTCATTGATCTCATCTTTGTCGTCGATGTATTTAGATACTATTGATAGCGAGTTGCTGTGACATTTCTCACTCCGATAGCGATCTCCGTCTGGTAATACAAATTTTCCAAACCATTCTTAAATCTAACCTCGGTGTAAGATATTCGATTTTTTTTCTGGGTTACCAATTGTAAGCAGCCAGACCGATGCTGGATGTCGTTAAGGAATGTCCTCTATTGCCGCGTAAACTCCACCGGAATAAAATTAATCGTACGTCGGAGTGGACATTTTAGATCAGGAGACCATGCATGCGCGATGTGTTCGATACCTTATATGTTGATCAGGTAAATTCCATATTGATCAGGTAAATTCCATATACAAAAGCGGTGATCGGATATTCATTATTGTAGTAAACATCATCTAACCTTTAATATAACAAGTTATAAGAAGACTATAGGTATTAAATTTCTGCAAGGAAAAAGGAAGTCTTTAAAGCTCGGAGCTTGATGGGACTATTTTACACTAAATTGTAATACTTGATGTTCATTATGAAGTCATACAAAGTTTTGATAAAATCGTATAATTTCCATTTCTGTTATTTTCCGTTATTACAATCAGTTATCTTTATTTTTGTATCAAATATGATGCTCATTGATGAGTCAATGGCGAGAATATAAGGGAGAATTTACCCCTATCTCTATATTAAGATATGTAAGGTTTTCGGCTGCCATTATTATTGTCCTATTATTTCTAAAAACAAATTAAAACGGGCAAGGAATTTTAGTTTTATCTATCATATGAAAAATATGATAAAATAATTTTTTGAAAATCCGAAAATGGGCAGTGTTTTCCTTTCTGGCACATGGTATTAAGTACATAGGATAAGCAAACATTATGATATGAGTGTAATAACACGTTTACATTTGATTTTTGAAACATCAAACACGTAACAATAATACAGAATTAGTGTAATAATATTGAGAACAGTATTTGTTTGTATAAAATGTTTTTTTTTCCAATGAGAAGTGATGTTTTAGATGATGGTCATAAGGATCAAAACCGATCTTGTCCAATCAGCAGGATGAGCGATCTCGTGACAGTGCATTTGAGAAACATATTCTAGTGACAATGACAGATATATGTAGGCAGAAAGGAACAATCGAGAGTTATTAAAGATTTTTCTTTAAATTTATTTCAGATAAGCACGAGATATGGATGAAGAAGCGCACTTCCTACAAAGGTTCCGAAGATTGTATTCGTCGTTCAACCTTAAAATTCAAGACGATAGCAAAAGCAAGGAAAAAAATTACACCAGGAAAAGAGTACAACTGAAATATGCAGGTGACGAATTTGATTCAAATACGGAGAGGACAAGAACTTATAACTTATTATCATTTTTACAATGGGAGGCAGGTGAAAGAGAAAATGCGCAGGAACTTAACAGAAAAGTTTTGGAGCTGCAGAACAAAAATATTGTTGCACTTTGTAATAGAGTTTGGATGATACGGGAAGATGGTCGATTGACAGAAGCAGACAAAAAACTGACTGAGGTTGAAAAGTTGGTGAAATGTAATCAAGATCTACTTTTCCAAGGAAAAGCGGAACTCGCTTACTCATATTCCGCGTTTGGTCCTTTTTGTTTCTCACAGTCAGTAGATATGTACACTCAGCTGCTTGAAGAAACAGCAAACAAAGAGATCGACGCAGAAGATTTGCAGCTGTGGAAGCTGGACTTGGGCCTTATTTACAGGAAATATTGCAATTCCGGAAGTATACTTCCTAAAGAAGATTGGAAAGAGAGAAACAAAGATGACTACATTAAAAAGGCTGCTTTATTATTTACTGAGGTGGCTAGTGCTAATTGTCCCGTTAGATGGAAAGGAAGATGTCTTGCATCCCTCGCTGAGCTATCATTTTCTATTTACACTGGGATACAAGTTACAAAAAGTCAGTTAGAATTGTTTCCAAAGGAATATGCAGATAAAGACGTCGAAACTTTACTTAATTTAGCCCTGGAAGCTTGCATGGAGGATTCTCATGTCCTTAAAGTATGTGGAAAATATTTTAAATATTTGAGGAAATTTGACAAAGCAGAGGAATTACTAAGGAAATCTCTAAGCATCAGGAAAAATTCCTTCAGTCATCACCATCTTGCTCTTGTCTTGAAGAAAAAGCTGAAATTTAGAATTTACGAAGAAAGAAAAAATCGTGATCGAAGGAATCATGAAAATGAAAATCGTCCCAAGGAATACGAAAATTGTTATGACAAGAAATCGCCTGATAATGAAATCTTGCCAACAGAAGAGATAATCTATAGAACCTCCAGTAACCCGAGCACTCACAACCAAGTTGAACGAAGCGACCATTATACATGCAAGATTTCTAAAACTAATGTTGAAATTCGTTCATCCAAGAAGAATTCCCAAAACAATACAAGTGAAATGGGACGCATCGAGGAAGGGGTAGTACCTGCTGATCCGGTAGGAGGCTGCGCCCAGCAAAATCAGTTATCTAGCCCCTATCTTCAGTGTATCACTGATAAACCTCAAAATATCCCCGAACACTATCAAAATATGAGGAAGGCAATAGCAAAGAGCTTTCCTTACGTGTTTCAGATACCTAATTCTGAAAAGGAGGCGGTAACAGAAATTTTGTATCATTTGGATAAAGCTATCGAATTCGGTAATGAATGGGCTGCTGTTGAAAAGGGGATTGTGCTACGTCAGATAAAAGAGCATAAGAGGGCATTTGAATCGTTTTTGTGGACTTTGAATATGAAACAATTAGGCACAACGATGATAACTGTGTCTTGCTATGAACACCTTGGTGCCTGTTGTAGAGATATTGCTAAAGATGAGGTAAATCCAGAGGAAAAGAAAACGCTTGAAGCAGATGCCATTAAATATTTTCGAAAAGCAATAGAAACAATAGCATATAAAGCTAGCAAAGAACTGGATTTCTTGAAAGATGTATCAATGGCGTATCCAACTTTAAAACATATGTTTCAGTCACAAAATGGAGGTATCAAAACACTGAAAGAGCTTGTTGAAGTCAGCAAAATGCTAGAGAAATATGGTGAAACGCTCGAATTTTATGAACAAATCAAGGCTTTGGATGAAGAGCAGCTGAAAGACCCTGCAATAATTCGTGGAGAAATTGAAATTTTGTTAGCAAAAAGAGAATTCGATCAAGCAGCAGTTTTGTTGGACCTTCAGAACTGCACAAAAGTAAAGGATGAAATAAATAAAGAATTTTGCATGTTGGTATACCTTGAGTGTGCCTTTCATTTGATCAATGACAAAATAAACCAAAACGCCCATCGACGATTTCGACAGGCATTTGATATTTATGGCACAGAAATCAACAGAGAAAAAACAGAGTTTGATATTTTTTTTCTGTACGAAGAGGATATCGAGACTAATGAAACCCAAAGTCTGTCTTTGGCCTTTACATTAGCAAAGAAATTGGAGAATTTTGTGCCCGGGGAATCTGGTCTAAGGATGACCTGTAACAGCGATAATGTAAATCCAGGAAGAAAACTGCGAAAAGAACAAACACAACAAATGGATTCAAGCATTCATATTGTTTTGATTATGGAATCGAATGACAAACCACGAGAAGCTCTAGAGTACTTTATAGACATTGCCCAAGAAATCGAGAAGAAAAAGAAATCGAAACTAAGTCTAATTCTTATGAATGAGTGTGCATATCCCCTAGAACTATCAGCGTTTCCAAAACTGAATTTTGACACAAAACTACTTCAGTGTGAAGATAATTTTATATGCTGGATTCGCAAGTTTTTCTTTCATTTGCTAGGCATCTGTGATAGGAAGCATTAGTCGACTAATTTGTTGTGAATCAGACAATGCATTTGATGAAGAATGAACTATTTTAAGAACATGGGCTGCTTGATAAATTATTTATAATATGTGCAAAGGTTGATTGTTTCTTTTTTCTTATTTAAGACTATAAAATGTGTGCCATACAAGGTTGTATGTGCCTAGAAGTGTCTTTGTCATACTATGGTTTGAGATTTTACCTTATCTGATCTGGAAATGAAAGCGAACGAGTTAAGCTTGCGTACAAAGCGCATCATGCGTTGTCTATCCTTTCACATCTGACTACTTATGACTACTGTGGAATCACTGGACCAATTTTGATCAAACAGCGTAAGTATAACAATATAACGTAGGGCATTTTCCTAAAGTTGATTCTGTTGGTAATATAACGATGGTTCACTTTATTTAGCAACGAAAGCAATGATTTTTACCAAAATCTTATTGACGACCGCCATACCAATGTTAATTAAAGTGTGCGGAAATATTTCCTGTCATATTTTAGTACACTATCAGGTTGTACACTTTCTGACCGTTCCAGCAACATCTGATTTCCATTAATAGCAACCAAAAATACCCACATGGTTAGTCTATAAAACAACCAGTTCAGTTTAAAATGTTAGGCAAAGTTTCCTCAAGCAATCTTCATCAAATTGCCCTTTGTGAATCTCCCTAGCAACTGTTTGGTTTCTATAACAGCCAGCTATAAACAGTATTTACAGCGATTTTTAAAATCATCATCATCATCATCATCATCATCATCATCATCATCATCAGTCTCCTAGTCTGGTAGATCGTTGAGGCACCGCACAAAACCGAACAAACAGCTTCATCCATTTATGTCGATCGTCAGTATTTCTCAGTGAGTCGCTCAATGTCAAGCCTGTCCACTCTCGAATATTGTTTTCCCACCTATTTCTCTGCCCTCCTATCTTTCTTCTTCCTTGTACAGTGCCTTGCAGGACTGTCTTAGCAAACATGATGATCTTGAGACATGCCCATGCCACTCCAGTTTACATTTTTACTCTCTGATCAGGAAGACGTCGTGAGGCCCGATGGCTTCTCTTATCCTTTGCGGTATGTCTTCATTGGTGAAACGGTCTTTGTATGAGACGCCGATGTTCCTTCAAAAGCATTTCATTTATGTGGCAGGTATCCTTTTCTTGAAGTCAACGGTTATGGTCCATTATTCACAGGCGTAGAAAAACGTGAAGATCACCAGCGAGTACAACAGTTTGCCCTTTGAACTGAGTGCGATGTTCTTTCTCGTTCCAGCTTGGCTTCAGTTTTGTAACTGCTTCTGTTGCCTGCGCAATCCTGGAGAGAATATTAGGCTTCAATCCTTTATCTGTTACAAATGCCTCAAAATACTTGATGCTGTGGACTGTTATTAGCCTCGTATCATGGACTCGGATGTCCGTAATGATACCCTTGGTGTTGTTGGTCATCAGTTTTGTCTTCTCTGCACTGATTTCCATGCCGTTGAAACAAGAAAAGGAAAAGAAAAGAAAACTGCCTTTCACGTGAATTTAACAAGTGATTTCATTAACATGTTCATGTGTGCAAAGGAATATAATTCCAAACTCAACGTTATGGTAATTTACGGAATTATCCGGCAGTTACCGAATATGATGAATTAAGTCATTATGCTGTCGGATGGAAATAAACTGCCCCATAGTGTACGGAATATGGCGACGTGTTAGTATGGAAAGCCCTTTAAGCATGAAAGGTGCAAGGCGATACCAGTATTAGTGCCATTCTGGTCACAGTCAAGTTAGAAATTATAAATCAATGATTCAGTTGACTTGGTTATGTGCACTTTTTTATCACGTTAAACGTTTTAGTTATTGAAGTTGGTAGAGGGGTACAAACCAACGGCGATGTAGCATCGGACTAAAGCTATTTTTTGCTCATTTTCTGCTAGTCCACCAATGTCGTTGGCAAAAACGTACGTTCGAGACTGTTCTTCCTCTAACGTTTACTATACTTCATGCTTTTCAAGCGCGTCGGCCATGATTCTCTCCAGAAAGACGTGAGAGAGAGAGAGAGAGAGAGAGAGAGAGAGAGAGAGAGAGAGAGAGAGAGAGAGAGAGAGAGAGAGAGAGAGAGAGAGAGAGAGAGAGAGAGAGAGAGAGAGAGAGAGAGAGAGAGAGAGAGAGAGAGAGAGAGAGAGAGACCAAGATTGATATCACCACTGTGATGATATAATTTTTCTCGCACTGATGTAGTTCAATAACGTCAATATCGGATTGTAACATATTATAAAAAACGAATAATTATTCAGATTTTCTTGGCTGAGATAATGTGTCCATTTACACACACTAAAAACCACTTCCTTGCTTATTTCTTATATACAGTAATTACCTGAATGCGTTTTATTTTTCCTAATGAAAATATAGAATGCATGATTAACAGTGTTTACCATCTTTGATAAAGAGGAAAGTGGTATATAATTTTGCATGAATTAAAATCAGTTCTATTTTTAATGGTTATTTTTATTATAAAGTACGTATATCACGAATACTTATATGTATTGTAAGTATTATTCATGTATACGTGAACTTATTTAGTTTCTTACTTGTCAGATTTAGATAAAGGAAGTGTCTATAGCACGAACATGAGAAGCATGGATGCAAATTTAATTTACGTTTAATTCATCTCGTTGTGTTACTGTCACTTATGTGCAACTCACCATGCAAGTACGTGTTACTGTCATGTGTAACTTTCAATGAATGTACGTGTTACTGTCATGTATAACTTTCAATGTATGTACGTGTTACTGTCATGTGTAACTTTCAATGTATGTACGTGTTACTGTCATGTGTAACTTGCAATGTATGTACGTGTTACTGTCATGTATAACTTTCAAAGTATATACGTCTTACTATCATGTGTAACTTTCAATGTATGTGCGTATTCCTGTAGCATTTGTGCAACTCGCCATGCATTAACTTGTTGCTGTCTCATGTGCAACCCGGCATGTGTGTGCGTTTTACAATCACTTATGTGTAACTCTCCATGTATGTAGGAATCACCGTGTATTTGTCAACTCGCTCTGTATGTATGTGTTACTGTCATGCAAGTACAAATTTCCATGTATGCAATGTTACTGTCATGTAACTTATCATGTGCCCGTTTCTATTTATCGGGTTTGTGTCAGAAGCAATTAGACCATCCGGAATTATTTATTGTTTGTTAAAGTTCATTTTAGAATTATTTTACGACACTGTTATATAAAGCGGAATCCTCAAATCGCTGTACCTTAGTTTGTTATTAATGTGAATATCAATAAAGATAATTATTTGTTTTCATATCAGCTTATATGTTTCTAATTAAACTGTCATGCCATTCAATATATTTGAACATGCTCAAATGACAATTATCTAAGATGATGTCGTGAAATCATATATCTGTTATTGCTTTCTTTTACAGAAATGGTTTGTTATGGTTTAATTGTATTTGTTGATGTTTGTAGAACAAAATTGGTGCTCGATTACTAATAATATGTGGCTGTTTGCACAAAATTAGGTCTTATATAAGATTTTCCTTTGTTTGTATTTTGCAAACGTTGTATATATTTGAATATAAAACCTAAATATGGCCTACTGTAACACCAATGGAATTAATAAAAAAAAGTCTTATGATGGCTTTGTTTCTGGTATTGATATTAATTATTAGAATGAGAGCGGTGAACAATGGAAAATGTACTATCAATAATATATGGTTTGCCAAGTTTTCAGTGTCTTGTCAGCATTTCTACACTTATCATCTGCAAGATCTAATTTATGTAATAAAAATCAGGTCATCATTGTCAATATTTATAATATTTTCGTTCTCGCTTCCTTTACAGTTTCAAGTCTTATTTGAAGTGTTAGAGTGAAGAGTTTTCTGATCTTTGTAGCTTCAAACAAATGAATCCCAAAAAAGGATATAATATCATCCAGCACATATTTGGAGAAAAAATGATAATATGTTTTGTTTGGTCTGGTTTTGGAGTCTCATGGCACAGCATATTTTGACGATTACGTCATGTCGAGGCAAATAGAGTAAACTGCCTTGCCCATGGACACACCATGTAACCGATTCGGGCTGGCTTGGTGTTTAGGATTCTAACTCGCACTTTCCTAGTTGCATGCTTCTCAGGCACGCTAATCATTTAGTCAGTGCAGTGGCAATATGTTAGGCCAATCTAGCTGGCTTGAAACTGTTAGCTACATATATCTAATGCTCCTACGTTTTATAACGCTATTAAAAGAATCAAAAACAGTGGCAATTTTATGCTGAGAGATATGCAATAAGAGCGTGTCATTGCAGAGATTATGAGCACACATAATATTTCACGATATTGAATCACAATTTAACCTGTTCTCATCAGAAAATAGTCAATGTTAGGTAAATAAGCAAGCAGCAATAGTACAACCGATAGAGGCCAATTTAATGTTATCCAGAATCATGTTTGCGTTATAAGAATTGCCTTGTTATAGGGAGAATCTTTATAGCTAAGATTGCTATACCACTTGTCTGCCAGTGTCAACAGAACGATTTTATAGGAATGATTTTACAATTGCCATTATTTTATTCAGTTTGTATAATCTACTGTGTATCTAAAGATGTAACACGATAAGCTTGAATTTATGTCATTCCACCTATATTAAATAACTTAGTTGTAATTGCGTCATTTGCAAACAAGACCTGGCGTTCCTCGAAACCAGTACTGACTTTTAAAATAATCATCTAGAGAACCATATGAAACGAAAGTTTTCCGAGGTTTCATCCTACTAACACATCTTCAGGTTGGAAACAAAACAAATATACAGGTGTGCACAAAACACACACACATATGCGCATCGAACAATCAAGTCTGTCGACATTGGGACAAGAGGCATTGAATATTAAGACTCCATACAAATTTACTTGTAAAATGGCACTGTTGGAAGAAAGAGAAATATAACACACAAAACGTCCATAGTACTTTTTAGATGGTATTATAGGGACAAAGGGAAAATACATGGAGACAATTGGAAATGAAATAATAATGATTTCAAAAGGCACAACATGATGGAAATGTATCGAGAAAGGCAAATTTTATATTGAATCATTCTATTGGGACACCGGCAAACGTAATGTTAAATTTATAACTAATAATCAACAAGTTGTCTGACTTACCATCACCCATCCATTCATTTATTGACCAACACGCAAGCCTTCTGACTAATGCACTGATAGCCTGATTAGTACTAACACATTCTAACCAACACTGCATCTGTCTGACCAGCACACACTCATCTTTTGGACAACACCAACACTTCCTAATCAACGCGTAAGTTAACAGTGCTTACACATATCTACAAAATAATATTAACGTTTAAAGAGTAATACGTTTCATACACATGTATCAACTAACCAGCACAACGATTGACTGATCAGGATCCAGATCTACTAGCCAAAACACAGTTTCATTAATCATTAACAACTCATCTTCAGAACAACTTATGCAATTACTAATCAATGAAAAGACCAGTAGTGCTGGTTTATGCACAAACACTATCAACACCGTCTGACCATTTACCAAAACTTATACCTTCAAACCAAGAGAAAGGATAGGAGTATTAATACTTGCAGCCAATTTTCTTTTGTTAAGCGGAAATTTAAGTATTCGTGACAACGCATTCTTTGATTACATACATTTTTACTGCTGGTCAATATTCTTGACATGTACTTACAGTCTGTTGATCACGAGAGAGAGAGAGAGAGAGAGAGAGAGAGAGAGAGAGAGAGAGAGAGAGAGAGAGAGAGAGAGAGAGAGAGAGAGAGAGAGAGAGAGAGAGAGAGAGAGACTTACGGAAATATATATTTGAATAATGAACATATGAGCAAACATTCTTCCCAAGGGAAAAAAGACAGTTCCGAGAGTGATATCAAGACTGTGATGATATTTTTTTTGTCCCACTGATGTATTTCCGTTGTTCATAACTGATATTGAACAATTCAGTATGGCTGGGTGCGGAATATATACTAAATGTACAGAAATGGCTGTACATGTTGGTAATAACGATGCCCTGTTTCTGCCAATAGCTTACCCTTTAACTCTTAAGTAGCTTCTGAGAGAAGAAATTACTATGCTAAAAGATCGATACATTTTTTCGACAAACTTTGAAACAGAGAAACTGACACTTTAATACCAATGTATTGACTCGCGAGGAAAGTGGAATTTGTTTAAGACCTTGAGAAATTGTACATAAACTGCTTTTCTGCACACACTGTTTGTAAAAGTAAAGACAGTGCAGAAAACGAAGAAAGAAAATACAAAATATGTATAGATGACTGAACTAATCATATAAAAATGACACCGCAGTGACAAACATTATGATGATACGAAGCTGATCAGTTTGGAAGATTGCATAATCTGCATTCATATTTCTTTCTGTACATTCGGTACATCTATGTACCTATATGCACCTACATTGCTGAGCTGTATTCAATTAAAAATCCCATTTTTGCTAACGTTCTAGGTCCATTATTCGGTAATCATTTAAACTGTCTACAGATCGTTTTTATTTGAAACCTAGAGTTTTACTATCGTGAAGAAGCATTTAAATGCAAGCAGTCGATATCGGCTCCAAACTACACCCCACCCCGATGGATTTTGTTTGGGATATGGAAATATACATTATATAGCCATATATACACTTATTGATAACGACAGAAGATTTTACATATATAAATAAACTGGTCAATGAATTTATTATTACTCAGTTGGACTTTACCCTTGAGGCACAGATTTGGGATTTGAGATTGTCAAATCGGGAAGGTGTATACATATATTTCTTATTAGTTGACTAGCATTCTTCTGTATCGTAATACGCAGATGATTGATAAAGAATTTTATTTGAAGACAGCGAGATTACAGTACATGAACCTGTGCACATAGGCACTTTCAAGGTAAATGCTAATAATTGTCTGAGTTATTGGTTTGAAAATTTAACATCATTAAGTTTCGTTAAGTCATTTTCAAACATTCCTCTTCAAAATACTTTGTGTAGAAAAAACTATGTAAACACAGAATCAGAACATCGTTACAAGAATTATGATTCAGCAATGTGCAAGAGACTTACGTTGTAAGTTTCTTAAATACAAGCAATGTTTGATAAATCTGAGATTAGATTCTTGTATTGACTAGACTAATTATTTTCCATGTTAATGGCTCCTAATCAACACGTTGAGATACTCATATTTCCTGAATGTGAATGCGGACTGGTAAAATGAAAACGATGTCGATGAAAATGGAACTCTCAAAAGCGACAATTCATATTAGCAAGAGGACTACTTCTGATCACTGGTGAGTGCGTGAATCATGGCTGATGTAGGCGTAACTTCGTGTTACCTAAACAGGTAGGATAAAACCACATTCACCCTTCAGAAACTTCTAGACCTCTGCGGTGGTCGGTGACCTAAGTATTACAGATGATGCGAGAGATCGCTGGTTCGAACCCCATCTGAGGAATACCAAAGACATAAAAATGGTACTAACAGCTGCCTCGATTGGCGCTCAGGATTAAAAAGTGAGCATTAGGACTGGTCGACCTGGTGTCAACATAATATGACAGGGTAGGCCATGATGCTACATGTCTTCGGTATGATACTCCATGCTAGTTATCAGTATATACTGCCAAGTTGTAGACATCGTAACGATATAAATGAAAAATTAGTAAAGCTTCGTTAAAATTCCAAATCACACACTCTTACACACACACACACACACACACACACACACACACACACACACACGGGCGAGCGCTTCTATTATTGTCAGACCATTGTTTCATATGCCATGCCTGCCATAAGTCAGAGTGTATTATATCATGAATTGTCCTCCCGTCCAGCTGTCACAAATTTCAGCTCGAGATGTCAATGATTATATACAATTACTTTATGGATAGTCTGCACTTAGAGTAAGTTTAAACTATCGAATTCACGGTGCCAAGATTCAAGGATAAATAAAAATATGACTGAAAGAAGAAATATGGTTTTCGACCAATAACGTATTACTTAGCCATTTACAGTTGCCAAACTTTTGGGATTGCTTGCTCTTAGGTCAAGAAAGACCCCGATCAATATTGAAGTCAAAGGTCAATGTCACTGAGACTAAAATATATTAGTTTATTTTTTGCAAAATGACTTGATTTTTCCATCGTCTAAATTGAGAATGTTTAGTATTTGACTTGGAGCAAAGAAGAACTGATTGCGCTGCCAGATCATTGAAGGTCAAGATCAGTGAGATTGAAAGAACAAATGTAGTTGATGCATAATAACGCTAGCTCTACATCACAGATGTTGATCAAATATTGTTAATAATTGGCATTTGGTAAAGTGAAATCCTTTAGATTTTGCCACGAAAGAAATACAGGTATTTAAATAAACTGGACAAAGCAGAGCACGTCCTGAGAAAGTGTCTAACTATAGAAAAAACATCATATGCTCATCATCACCTTGCCCTTGTTTTGTAGCAGAGACTGAAAGACAAACTGTCTCAGAAGAAACATAGTAGCAATAGAAATAGTGGAAAATATGACCGAATCAGTACCTGTATTCGCCATAAAACGTTCTTATATAATGATGTGATCCAAGAGGTCAAAGGCAGCAATGTCCCCAGTCGGTACTCTGCTAGAGAATACGATGACTATTCACAAGAATTGTCCCAAACGAACATATGAATAACTGTTTCAATAAATGAAAAACCCCTGTCAGCTACTTCAGAAAATGAGGAAAGGATTATATCTTCAATTATAGAAGCTGACAGCAACTTATAATACACGAACACTAAACAAACAACGAGGGCAATAGCTAAAGCGTCCTATCGTGTCTTCAGCATACCAGAGGACGAAGGGAAGATTGTTCTAGAAATTCTATATCATCTAGACAAAGCAAAAAAAATTGGCAACGATTGGGTTCTTTGGATAAAAGCATAGTTTTGAGATAGATAAAGAAATGCAAGGAAGCAAGTGACATTTTTAATGACTGAAAATGTAAGGAAACATAAAAGCCATACTAAAAGTATCTTTCTATGAACATCTTGGCTCTTGTTGTAGAGATATTGCTGAACAAGAGACCGATTCGGAATAGAAGCAAATTGGAGATAGATGCTGTCATATATTGGAGAAAAACATTAGAAAAAACAGCATCCAAAGACAGGAAAACGCTAATATTTCTCAGAGAGGAATGGATGTCATATCCAGTACTAAAAGACATGTTCCAGCACCGAGAACTAGATGTTGGGACGCTGAAAGCACTTGCAGATCTCGGTGAAATACTCGAGAGACCAGTCGAAACTAGGTCCTTCGTTCAAGAAATTTTGAAATTGGGTGGGGATGAAGCAAACGCTCCCATAATAATTAGTGGTCAGATTAAAATTTTACTGAAGGAAAATCGTTATGAGGATGCAGCACAGATGTTAGAAAAAAGCGAAACAGAAGGGATCAAAATTATTAGAAGTTTAATTTGGTATACTTTGAGTGTGCTTTTTATTTAGTTATTAATAGGACAGATAGAAAAAGGCGGAAAAAGATTTCGACAGGCATTTGACATAGAAATAGACAACTCAATGGCAATATCAAATTTTGACATTTTCCTCCTTTATGACGAACACACGGAGACAGATGAAACTATCTTTGTTCTCGCTGATAAACTGGAAGATTTTATGTCTGGAAATTTTGGTCTAAGAATCACCAGCAACAGCAAGAATGTAGATCCACAAAAACAGAGGTGGGCAGAACAGACAAACCAAATGGAGTCTAGCAACCACATCATCTTGTTACTGAATACAAATGAAGAACCTCGTGGTGACTTGGAATATTTCATTGCGATATCCCAAGGAATTAGCAAGAAGAAAAAATCGATTCTGAACATTATTCTTGTTGACCAGTGTACTTGTCCCCTTGAACTTACAATTTTTCCCACAATGCACTTGGAAAGTAAGCAACATATTTGCAAAGACGATTTCATCCAGTGGATTCGTGATTTTATTTTTCACTTGCTTCGTGTTGACGATAATGAAGAGTAGCATGACTAGCCTTGCAATTAGCTAAATAGGCTCTTATCATCAACCTTTAGGAGTAGTTCGATAATGAGTGAGATCGATTCATATTTATTATGCGATAGTGCATCTGACTGGCTAAGCTTAATACCATTATAAAATCCTTATTTCGAATGTCATCAAACTAGGAATATAAACTTGATCTCAGAAAAACTTCGATAATGCCGTGGGCGACAATTCTAATTTTCAATGCATAGCCTGCAACGGTGTGCACGGAGAATGATCATATAATTCGAAGATATATTTATTATTCTATGTAAAGATTGGGCTACCAACATGAAATTATATTTTTCTAACAATGAGTTTTAGTTGTCCGGGCTCGTTGAGCCAATTCATATTTGTTCTCTGAATGAGCGACATCTACACATAACAAAATGGTGATCTTGGGTATGACTGAATGTGTCTGTGCCATTATGAAAGGCATATGTCTGATCAGTTTTTGATCAAACTTGGAATGTGGGCTTATACCATCAAGATGAGCCAAATGAGTGTATATTACTGGAAGGATGTTTTATCTGACTGGCTTAGCTTATTACCACTCTGGCGACCAATTTTAAATCCTCGTTGAACAAACTAGAGTTGCAAGGTTATACTATCAAGTCTACGAACGAGTGTCGAACAATGAGCAATATTCATGCATACTTATGATGTAATATCAATATGGCTGGATTTGGTAGCTCTCTGATACATTCAACAACTAGTGCTTGTTGTTGCCATGATCTTACGTTTGATTTTTCTGAGGTGGGTGTCACTTTAGAAGCTGTGTGTTTGATGCGATTTAGATCAGATCCCACATGTCGTGAGCGATACAATCCATTCTCTTGAACAAAATTTATAGAAGTTGAATGCTGAAATATTGTGGTGTGAAAGCAACACAATGCAATTAAGTACACAAACACCGAACTGTATGACAACTTGATTAAGGCAAATAATACATAAAATATAAAATATCAATATATTCATTCATGGAACTAAATTAAATAACATCGAGAAATCAACAAACTTTCAGATGTGAATACTGATAAGTATTTACCGTGGGAAATTCAAATAGTCAAATCCTGTGCATAGTCAAATCCTGTTAAAACGACCAAGCGAGTTTGTCATATTAATGAATAGGTCGTTCTATAGATCATTTCATTATTTTATAAACGCGTTCCTTATCTGATCGTTGAAAATTCCATATAGCAGAGAGGAATGAGTCTGAAACAGATCTCATGCTTCATATCCAATATTATCGTAATTATTGTAACCTTGTACAAATATTTTTACATATAAAACTAATTTTTTAACAATGAAATGCGGTTATCTTATTATGTGTGACATTCCGCGTGAAATTTAACGTAATTGAAATGACGATATCGTCATAAAGAACAACATAAAATGGCATATGCATGTTTGTTACGGGAAATTGCAGTAGGAGTCGGAACCCAGATATTCCGTAACTGAGATAAAACTTACGATCGCGCATGTTAGTTCGCTTCGACTTTAGACAGAACGTGAATATTTTATGGTAACAACTGTTCTTTCAAAGAACACTAACTGAATGATTAGTCATTTATCCAGGATCTAACAGATAGTTATCATTTTATTTCCTCTAGATAAATTTACATGAAAGAACATAGATTAGTACTATAATTCGATATAACATTATATTCAGTTCATCGATATACAACACATAGTTCCGAAGTGGCATAAAACTGATCGAATTCAGCTGCGCTGATGACGACCACTGTGTAACCTTTGACTTTATAAATATATCGTAGTTAGGAGCACCTTGCCATAGAAACAATAATTAATACCATTTCTAACTAGGCTTACTATCGCACTGTTTTGTTTTGCTACATAATAAGATGAAATAATACTCCATTGTAGTAAATAGATAAGCATATAAAGATCAGATGGAAAGATCCAAACCTTGATATATAAGCCTTGTATTAATGTCTTTTTACTTTTTGGAGATAACTGGATGAGCATGATCTAGGAATAAATTGCAAGTTTGCTTCATTTATTACCATGTCAAGAAAATAGTGTCATAGTGTCAGTTACAAGTGTTGCCTATTACATGATATATATTCAGTTTATTAGTTTCAATGCACATATGTTTATACCAAACACTCAAGTTTAATGTTGATCACTGTCTGACACACACTGTAAAGGAAGGTAACTTTGTTATGTATATTTATTTTATTGTGTTTCTTTTCGACATCATTATATGTTATGTATATCTGTATCTTGTATATTTTTTAGAATCAAGTTAATGATCTCCCTGACTAGTGTAATTAATTTTTATAAACAACATTATCTATAACTAACATTTGTCTATGATTATAGGTTACATAGTCGCATTATTAATAGAAGTAAACATGTTTACATCTATCTGACTTTATCATATCAGTTTTTCACTTGGAATTTCGTAAGAAAAGTTAATAATATTGAAGGTTTTAGAGAAAATATTGACCTAGATCCTTGCTCTATTATTATGTCAGCTTTTTATATCAATGTTATTTATTGGACAGACCTTAACATCTGAAGTGCAGTCAGTCTTATTTTTGTTTTCAATTTCAATTTCGATAGAGTTTTAATAATTTATAATGTTCACTTGACTTACAAAGTGTTTATTAATACTCTTTGAGTTAAATGATTAATTTGGAAATAGGAATTATAACGAATTCAGTCAAGGACATTTTGAAATATATTATGGTGATACTTCAAAAGATTGTTGACACATAGCCACATTTCATGTCATCGATACATTAGCATATTTGAGATCACAGTCACGTCAGCGCATTCAATATTTCTGTTTATTTTGAAATACTCCTAGAATTCAGTTGGTACTTCATACGTTTGGCTTCGTGACAGAATGTTTAGGACTATCTGGTATTTAATTCACAATACTGTAAGTTCTTATAAAGCTTGAGAAATAAACGCATATCTACAAGTACTACGTCTTTCAACCAATAGATCATGTGACCTACACCTTATGCTTTATTAACATACATTAGTTGTTTTAGTTTATGACCACATAACTTTCTACATGGTATATAAACACAAACACTTAACTAGAAGTATCCTTATGAGGGTGCATTTCAAAATAGGTGTTTATATGTTTATTCAATGGTAAACGCTTCCTATTCATGACTAGACGTTTCTATTATGATAGGTTACTCTCAAAAGGTAAACTGAATTGTTTCCACCTGGTATAACCATTTTTCTATGGTGGACAATAATGATAGTTTCATTATTTGATTTTATTAACAATGACTGAAGAATAAGAAGAATAAGGAGGAGAAGGAGGAGCAGGAACAGAGGGAGAAGGAGAAAGTAAGAGATGGAATAATAATAAGAGGAAAACAAACAAAATTATTCTTTCTTTGGTATGCAATCACTAACATTACTTTCTTTGATATTACAGAAAGGAATTTTCTTTGTTGTTTTAAATGTATTTTATTGCCTGTCACAATGGTCAAAAATTTGTAGGTCACAATCACTTTGTTAGTTACTTTTTTTGCAATCCAGCTAGAGACTACGGGAAGAACGTTTAATAAGCTTTCCGCTGTCTCTAGTTGGCATGATAGTTTAAAGACCAAACAAACATTCATCTCATTTATAATATTACATTATTATATACAAATACAGAGTATTTTGAAGTGGACTTCTATATTAAAAATGATGTTACCGCACACCAAAATTAAAATTAACGAAAACATTACAATAAATATCGATGTACAGGTTCTTGTCCTAGATCTTTGAGCTTAACATGTTTCGAACATAAAGATGAAATCAAGCAATCACAGTATTCTGCAACTAATTGCTCATCGTTAACGCACAATAAGTTATCGGTAAATTGGTTGTGTAGTACTTGTTTTAATTTAAATGAATACAGTAAGGAAAGTAAGTTTTTTGTGGTATTGCAAATATTTCTTCTCCTCTTATCCTGCAGAATGCGAGTCGCATATATCCTTGTACATATTAAGATTAAATTATTTACAAGAAAAGACAACTATTTGCAATCCTTAAATCGCCTGCTGGTTGTAGTGGATTAAATGCCTAAGGCACTGTAATACCCAATATACATCTGAATATTTATATTGCTTCTGACATTGCTTATTCGCAGTAAATTGCCGTTCGCTATGCGATGGATGTTACAGATTTATGAGACATAATTTAATATTTCATGTTGATAGAATTAAAATCATTAATGTTTTGCAAAAATGTTATTTAGAGTGGTACATTAAATTTTGTAAGATCCATATTTAGTCGATACTCCGAAAGTGAAGGGAAGGACCATACATACTTAGAACTCGATTCAGCCATTGGAGCAGATCACAAATTCATGTTACTACTGTCTGTCTATACCGGACGACGTTTGATATCTAATTAAATACAATTTTAGATATTTTAATGACATTTTTAAATAATTCAATCATTAATGGATAATCAAATTTGCCAAATATTTATAATGGATAGCCAAATTTGTCAAATACAGATAATGGATAGTCAGATTTGTAAAATAATGTAATTGATAGCCAAATTAGTCAAATATTGATATCACTGTGGAAGAAACACTAACATTTGAAAAGTATAAAGTTTTTGAAGCCTTGCTCATGCTTTGATGAACCTGTGTAAAGGGTAGTGGGTGGTGTAGGGCGGGCGTGTTTTCTTCTATAATGGTATTAACCCCTAACTTTTATTAGAAATTATTAACATAACAAGAGAGCATCACGTCATTATATGACTTTCAACCAATGATCTGTTTTGTCATTTTTGACATCAGGACGTCACATGTTGGCTTATTAAAAGAAAGCATCTGGCATTCAAAAAAATAATTACAATATCTAAAGAAACACTTTGCTGTTACATTTGTTGTGTGTGATATCTATCTATCTATCTATCTATCTATCTATCTATCTATCTATCTATCTATCTATCTATCTATCTATCTATCTATCTATCTATCTATCTATCTATCTATCTATCTATGAATTTATCACATGACTATTGTGTTACTTAGATTTTATATTTGTTTGGTTAGTATTTTAGGGCACAGGAACGAATTTAGGTGATTTAGTGCAGAACCAATTCGAGTAAAGTGTCTTAATAACTGCCAGTTATTTTCACGGTTTGTATTAAGTAGTATGAGTATATTGTCATGTGACGCACATTACCTACTTCTACACTGAGATCATTTTAAAACGAAATTTATGAAACACCTTGAATAGTTTTAATCGTTCATGAGTCCTTAATCACTGAAATCATTTCATAGATTGTAGTTGCAATAAGCACTCGTGCAAAATCTTCCACTGTTCTTTATATAATTTTACATATGAATATATTCATTTATTGAAATGCACTCCGGTTACAAACAAAAACTTTGATTGGCCCCAAGATACGTATGCAAGGTTATCACTGATTTCATCTATACTACAAAGTCGTGTTGCAAAGGTAGTTCAGTTGATCCCAACTAAGCAGGCTTCATCAGGTTATGGTAACATACTATGTCAAATAGATTACATAATTCTGCTGGTCTAAATATTTTTCAACTTCATAATTATCCACATACCTACTGCATGTGAGGATATGAAGTCTGTTCTTGCTAACAAATTTCAGGTATTTAAAGGGGATCTAAAATAATGACAATATCCCTTAAAAAAACGTTATTATTTATGGTTAATTGATTTGATTGTCTATTATTATTCCTTTAGAAGCTTGCGTGCATTACTAATGCTATTGGTGCTCATCAATGAATATGTGAAATACAAAACTTCGAATGGGTGTTGAAATTGAAAATGTAGATTTTCTTATTTGATACTAAACAGGCAATATTGAAAGCACAGACGTTCAATAGGCAATTATAACATATCATTTATTATAGTCTTAACGTATACAAAGTATACAAAATTGTGAACTTTTCGAACAAAATCATTTTGAAAATTGAACAATCCTTGTCTTAACGTATAGATGTTGAAATATAGTATTTAAAATTAATGGACATAAGAACTCTGAGTTTACATGGAAACAGATTGATACATATAATTTTCTAAATTTACCTTATATAATCACAGCATTGACATTTCCATTATTTAGTACACTTTTTCACAAATCTGTATTTAAAATTTTCAGATACTCTTTACTCAGATATTGTTATTAATCGGACAAAGATACTTGCTTCTAATCTTATTTAGTAGCTGACGTGTATAAGTTGCCAATTAACTATGAAAAGATTCCTGGGACACCTGCTTTTTTAAGGATATTTATACGCGTACGGTATTTGATCCTTTTTTGTGCATTCTCGCGTAAGTTTTAATAAATTTCACCTGCAAAAGAAAATACATTGCTGAATCACACTCTCCTTGCAAGTGAAATGTTACAAACTATATACTCGAAAAGACTGATTATAATTTATAATTGAAATAAGTGATCCTGTTTGGTGAGCTCTTAGCAAAGGTTTAAATCAGCAGTATGCACAGGCAAAGGCTTATAATTTCCTCGGATATCGGAACAAATGTTCTGCGAGAGCAATGTGCCCACGTAATAATATATATATATATATATATATATATATATATATATATATATATATATATATATATATATATATATATTGATACGTATCAGCTCCTTCTAAGTAACAAAAAGTGAAGGCAAAAAGCTTTGTAATTTTAACAAGAATATAACACATGAAATAATGAAAATATGTTAAATAAGACTTACGGTTTACAGAAATGATCGAAATTGTTTGTTCAAAATAGAAACATAGAAACACAAGTCCCGTAAAAGTTCTAAACACTGTCTGAAGAATATGAAGTTCCGATCCAAATAGTGGATGACCACGTCAGACGAAGGCTAACATAAAATTCCAGAATTTACACAATAAAGCACAGTTTGTGTTGTACCGTTCCAATTTAGAATATTTTCGGGAAAATGTCTTTGTCAAAATCAGTAATGTTGTTCTCCAGGAAAAAAACTATTCATAAGAAACAAAGTAAAATTAGCTCCTCTAACGAAGCATGTTGTTCTACGTAGACATACGACGAACAGAAAACTTCTAGCAAAAACGTACCTTTTTTAAAGATAATATAAGTTGTATAACTAAGAGGTTTCAAAACTCCAACTGACTTTACGACTCTACGACTATGCATGACTCACGACTACGACTGTCTGTCCGTGACTCTTAACGTCTTACAAAAATCTCAAACATATAAAATGCAGCTAATACGCTGTTTGAATTAAACGCGCACGAAGACGCGTGCAATTTCGTAATACTTCTGGACATTAGGAAAGCCTGACCAAGTATCAGCCAATCGTTTTCATAGCTATTCCTGAATGTTTACTTGTAATGAATTTGTTATCATACACAGCACGTGCTCACATGAGTCACATTTATGACTCAAATAAATACGATGTTTTCCAACAACATATTAGACTGATATTAATATAATCATAATAACTACATTTAATGAAATACAAAGACATAAAAAGATGTATACAAAATTAATTCCTTAACAAACACATACTTTAACTACCGGGTCGTAACAATATATATATATATATATATATATATATATATATATATATATATATATATATATATATATATATATATATATATATCGTAAACCCTTTATATGTTACTAACAATAAATATGAAAACGTCTCCTTTGACGCAAACTTACAATATATATCAACACTCTGAAGAGTGAAAAAGAACATTAATTTATTAGTTTACGAATTGTGCATATGTTTCGTGGGCAAAGCTGTATAGTTATTTATGCCATGCAAAAATCTCGGCAGCTTCTAGTACAGTTGAATTGTTTTTTATTTCATTAAATATATATGCCTAGCTAATTGTGAATATAGAAAATTGGACACTAATTTTTCAAAGTTATAGAGATCAATCAAAGTCATCCATATAAATAGTTGTCAGATATACAGTTCATATACACGCCGAAAGAAAACTGTATCGAATATGTTCGATTATATTTGAACATTATAGCTTTTGTATAGTATACACGTTTAGAAACTTTTACAAACTTTGCATACTTTGTCTTTTCATTATCTCCACGTTTTCTCCGAAATAAAAAAGTGAAATGTACTTTCTCAGTTTTTATTCCCATTCAAATGTGACACTTCATATCTATAAATTGTATCGATGAGCAGCCTTTAATTAGTTATATCTGTAGACTGGACCTAAGATTATTATTCAGTTAGCTCAATTAGCCATTAATAGTACATGTCGTAGTGATATTATTAGGATGCAACACTAAGCGGATCATAACTGGGTCGGAATTTGATTCAGGATGGTAAAATATCCTTGAGTGGAATAAATTACACCTATATAAAACTTTCACAATATCATTGTACCTGTACTAATTTAAAAAAATTGCATCAACGCATAATATTAGGAACGTTGTTTAAATACCGTACCAGATAAGGTTGCATTATAGCGCATCCTATTATTTCGTAACTGCAATTTCCACAAAGAATTTATCCACAACTGTCCTTGGTTATGTATGGCAAATACATTGTCATTTGAGTATTTGTTGTTGTACTTGATTGTTTAATTGATTGGCTGACCGATTGTTCTGCAGTGAGATTTTATTGAGAATAACAAGTTTTAGGAATGGTGCACGACTCTGGAAATCATACCAGCTAGTAGGACTTTAAATAGTTCACCACTTTGAAAATTTAGCTGGATTGGAGAGTTCGTTAGACGAAACTGATTATCAGATTATTTTGGATAAAAATGAGTAACTCAATGTACTTCTTGTATAATACATGTATGAATCTTCTTTCATACATATAACTTAAATTATATCTACAATGCTATGCAGTTCGTGGTGACTTCGTCTATTATTTATATAAATTGATGACGCATACAAAATTACTTCTGTTGTATGTTGTAGAGTGGTTTATCCCAATCTCAGTTGAAAGAATAACAGCATACTAAATCATAAAAAATGGCAGCAAAACACAACATATCTATTTTAATTAAGCTGATATCCCTTGACATAACCACATCACTGACGGTTTGTGTAAAAGCCTTAACGTTCTGTAATTCCAAACAATAAAGTATAGGGATCAAACAGATCTATATCACTACATGTATGCATAAAGCTGGTGCATGTGAGAGGTATTTTTCTAAGTCATATTTACAAACATTTACAAACAGTTATCATTTTTAGTATTGCTTTGATGCCAATAATGAGAATGATACACTTTATTCATACACAGCTATCACAACTAACTTTAAAGAACATTTAAATTAAATATTTGTCAATTGAAAATACGTTTTAAAGGTGTTGTGGTTCACTGATTACTATTGGACGTGCAACTTACCTGTTAAACATTATATGAGTAGGAATGTTTCATACAGTTATAGTATACATTCTTGTCGACAAATGTGTTTGGAGTATTCGTATCTTGTGCCTTGTTTTTATGAGACTTTCTTCTCAAAACTTATGGCTGCATGCATAGTGCATTATCACTAAATTAAAGCCACTGAATCAATAATGGAAGCAGGCATTTGCAATGAAAAGCACACTAAATGCAATCAACAGTTTGTGATAATAACGCACTTTTCTCGCAAGTATTTCGATTGTGATATATATATATATATATATATATATATATATATATATATATATATATATATATATATATATATATATATATATATATATATATATATATATATATATTACTGTAATAAAGTATTTTTATGGTAAAAGTCAAGTATAAGAGAGCTTGGCAACAGACGCTGAAGTGCACTGATACATTCAGATCATCGTCATCATCATCATCATCATCATCGGCATCATCATCATCATCATCATCGTCGTCATCATCATCGTCATCATCATCATCCCTTAACCTAAGAGGTTTTTGGAGCACCACAGTTGACGTTACAACCAATTCTCTCCATGTTTCCCTGTTCTCTACTGCCCGTTGGGAATCTCCAAATTCCATGCCTGTCCAATCCTTAATGTTGTCTTCCCACCTTTTTCTGTCTGCCTCGTCTTCTGCAACCTCATGCTGTGCCTTGCAAGATTATTTTTGCCAGTCCAGATGATCTTGAGACATGACCGTACCACTTTAGTTTGCGCTTTTGTACAGTGGTCGAGAGGTTTTCATAGGATTCGGTGTCACGATGGAGCCTGTTCTGGACTTCTTCGTTGGTTACATGGTCAATGTATGCGATCCCCAAGATGTTGCTGTAGCATCTCATTTCGAAAGTTTGAATTTTATGTTGTACATCTGATGTGAACGTCTATGTTTCAAAAGTATAGAAAAAGGTGGATCTAACAATGGAGCTCATCCACCTTATTTTGGAACCAAAAGTAATGTTGGTATTTTTCAATATTGGTCTCAACCTTGTAATTGCTGTTGTTGTCTGTTGTCATGGTAATCCTGCAAAGTAGTTCTGGTTTGGAGTCATCATCTGTGATCATTGATTACAAGAATTGAAGCTTGTGACTCTTTCTAGCTTTTGTCCACTGACATTTATTTCTGCACTGATGCCATTAGTGTTGTTTGTAATCAGCATGGATTTCTCGGCGCAAAATCCCCATACCGTATGCTGCGGAGATTACGTTGAGGCGCTCAACTAGGTCAGCCAGTTCCTGATAAACCATCAATATCATGTGCGAAGCGAAGGTTGGTCATTGTTCCTCCTCCAATACAGACAGTGCACTTGTGGCCATGCAAGGCATCCTACATGATTCTTTCCAGTGTAGGTGACAATATGCATCCATGTCTGACTGCAACTGTTATTTGAAACCAATCAACTCTGCTGCCATTGATAAGGACATCACTGGTGTATTTGTCATAGAAGTGCTCAACAACCTGCACTCAGTTTGAGCTGATGTACTTCCTCATAGTTGTTCTTAGTGTTGCATGCCATACCCTATCAATCGCCTTCTTGAAGTCTATAAAGGTATTTTTCGCCAAGGGGTCTGAGAGTAAAGATTTGTTATGTGGTGCTCCATCATGTTCAGAAGCCTGCTTGCTCTTCAGCACTACCTTTCTCTGCTTTAGACTTTAGTCTATTGAGAATTATCTTCAGCATGACTTTGCTCGGGTGACTCATCAAACAGATATTTCTGTAGTTTTGTCATAGCTGTAGGGTTCCTTTCTTGGGAGCATAATGAGTATAGACTGAATCCATGTGGTGGGCCATTTTCCGATCTGCCATATTTTGTTGCAGATTATTGTTAGGACTGTCACTATCTCTTCTCCTGCTGATCGAATGAACTCTGCTGGTATGTTGTCAATTCAAGCTGACTTTCCTTTCTTTAATGGACAGGCTTGCAATGTCTACGTTATCACGAAGAATGGGGTTGTCATCAATTTGTTCTTCCTGAGGAAACTTTAGTACTGTTGGATCTCCTTGGGTCTTATGATTGTACCTTTTTGAGCAATATTCAGTCCATTGGTTGGGATCTCTTGATTTTCTGTGAGATATGTCCTGACTTGTCTTGGATTGTGGTAGTTTTCCCTTTTTATGAGTTGTGAGATTTTTCACCAGTTGATATGACATTTTGTTGTCGTTTCTACTTAGACTATCTTCGAAGTTACAGCATTGTCTTTCTATATATGATTCCTTTTCCTTGTCATAATTTTCCTGATCATGTTGTTTATTTTTTTCTAGCACCATTCATGGTCCACTTTTCCCTTTTCAGTTCTCTTCTTTTGTCGCATTGTTCAAGGACTTCTGTTGTAACCTAAGGTTTGTTTCTTTCTTTGACGATATTTGCCAATGATCTCGTTAGCTGTGCTAGTCACAGCTATTTTGAATGTGGTTGTTAAGGACTCTAGGTCAGTGTGTTGGTTGTCCAGGGTTATGAAATGTACCACCTATCTGTGTTTGGAAGGCATCTGTGACGTTTGGATCTTTACGTTTTTCAAGGTCAAATCTAATTTTTGGTTGGTGAAGCTTTATGAGCATTTTCAGGTGGAGGCGAAACGTTGTCATTGATAACTTATGGTCACTTAAAATAACTACTCCTGGAAGACTTCGTGTTCTGGCGATATTCAGTCTTGTGCAGAATCTTTTTTTCACCAAAGGTAGTCAGTCTGGTTGTAATGTTGTCCATTTGGACTGTCAGGTCTATCTTCAAGATGCTTTGTGAAGGCCAAATGTGTTTATTAGAACAAGAGTATTATAGGCAACAAACTCCAAGACCATGAGTCTTCTTTCGTTAGTTTCTGTATTGCAGAAGGGTCCACAGGTGCTTGCCAGTTTGTATGTGAACCATTTCATATCTTTGCATTCCAGTTTTTTTGTACAAACATAATGTCCTTCTTGGGTGAGTTGTCAATGACATCTTGCAGTTGCTTATAAAAACTCTCCAGTTAGTATGATGTGGGTACAATGGACTATGTGATTGTGATATTGAAGGGAGTCGTCCTCAGGTGGATGGTATCAACCTGCTTGATACTGGTTAGAATGCAATAATGCTATTCACAATTCCCTTGTAGACAAGAAATCCAACGCCATGATTGTGTTTGTGCCCTTTTCCGCTGTGGTAGAGATTATGCTCTTCATCTGTTGTTATTTCACCAGTTCTTTCCATGGAACTTCGCAGAGACCAATAATGTTCCAGTTGAACCTCTTCAACTCATATGTAAGTTCTTTCAACTTTCCCATAGCCCTCTGTGTTTTAACGTTCCATGTTCTAATGATGATGTTTTCTCTCCCATTGATCTTGGTTGTAGGGGTTCCAAAAGCACACCTGTCACCTTTCTGGTGTTCCATGGAAGGCGTAATCATTATCGACCCCGGTTGCGACTGATCAAGTATGGAAGAATTGTTAGTTGTCTTCATGTTGTGTGGCAAGTGAGAGATACAATCTGGCGGAGCCCATCTCTCTCCAGACTGGATGACCACAGCCGAAATCCACTGATATAATGTGGCACGCTCTGGTTCTGAGCACATGATTGTTGAGCGCATCTTGGAGCCATTCCGCCCTTGCTGTTGACTTCATCGAGGAAGACTTCTGCTCATTTTATTTTACACATAGTTGGGAAACTCGTGAGAGCGGGAACGTCTTATTCCATCCCTTAAGGATAAAATGGATTTGTACCATTGCCCATCAGATCTTGACCCATGGCTATAATTCATCACTCATTGCTAAAATATGCATTTAAGAGTCTATCAATTCACTGTCAACAGATGGATTGGATTGTGCATCTTACCTTGCCACTATTGAGTATGGATGAAAGTGGGAGGGTGCATGTCATCGGCACCCGCGTTTCTTTGGATACAATTTATTATTGTCTCTATTTACTGGATATATAAAATGATGGAGCTAATTTTATATTACCAATTGTAACCTTAATAATTGGCTCTATACCTAATGGATTTAGTAAAACTACAAGACAGTGGCTATTTAAATTTGTCTACCAGTTGTTTTAGTCTAAAGGCGTTAAAAACAATTTATTAGCTATGTAAAGAGACCGTCGAAATAGACTGACAATCTCATCACTTGTTAGCTTTAACACAAAAGTCCAAAGCTATATGTATCGATTGGTTTAAATGGCAAAATATGAAGGTAAACATGCTTGATGTCAATATTGTATCAACTGAATGGAGGATATTTGTTTGTAGCGAACGGACAGTGGACATATTTTATTGAATGATTGTAAATACATGCTTTTCTCATCCTCGATATTAAATATAACCGTTATTCAAAGGGAATAGAAAAGTTCTTTTTGTTACGTTGAAACGTATTGAATAGGACTATGTATAACAGATTGAAGCAGCATTAGTTATGGTGATTATGTTTACAAATATAATGTTATAAGTACAAGAAGTTAACATAACGCTTCCAGTTTGTAAATATAACACTGGGGTGGAGGTTACAAGGAACATCTAAAGTTTGTTCAATGGTTTAACGTCGCGTGACACTATAGGTACAACGAATATGGTACTGTTAAATGTAACAGCTTCCTTTGCTACCTTTAAAGATTAAAAATATTACACAATTAATACAAGATGATTGGTTATCCTGAACATTAGCATGAAAATTTCCTTTGTACCCATGTTCTTTTATTTGGTGTGTATGTGTGTCTGCGCGCGGGCGGTGAGGTTTTGCATTTCACTATGGGTACATATGAATGGCAATATTAATACTACATGTACGGACCATAACCCCCATTTATTAATCAGTATGCTATTTTAACTCAACAAGACCAACACTTAGAAAGCAATACACTATTTTAGCTGACAAACATCCACACATACTAACCAATGGACCGTTGCGGCAAACCCATTCATGTAGTTACTAAAAAAAATACAGAGTTTGGAATAATCAACACCTACATCTATACTACGCCATTTGAATAGCGACTTAATTGAAAGGCTAATCGACTACTCTTCATTATCTTCAACGCGAATCAAGTGAAAAATAAGATCATGAATCCATTGGATGAAATAGTCTTTACTATTTAGTTGCTTACTTTCGAAGTGCATTGTGGAAAAAATGGCAAGTTCAGGGGGACAGGTACACTCGTCAACAAGAATAATGGTCAGAATCGATGTATTATTCTTGCTGATTCCTTGGACTATCCCAATGAAATATTCCAAGTCACCACGAGGTTCTTTATTTGTATCCAGTAACAAGATTATGTGTTCACTACACTCCATTTGTCTCGTCTGTTCTGCCCACCTCTGTTTTCTGGGATCTACATTTTTGCTGTTACTGGTGATTCTTAGCCCACAATTCCCAGAAAAAAAGTCCTCTAGTTTCTCTGCGAGATCAAACATAGGCTTATCTATCTCTGCGTCTTCGTTATCGTCATATATGAGAAAAATGTCAAAATCTGATTTTGTAAGGGAGTTTATGTCAAACGCCTGTCGAAATCTTTCACTGGCGTTTTCTGTCTTGCCAATATTAACTAAATAGAATGCACACTCAAGGTATACCATTTTACGAAAGTTTCTATTAATTTCGATCCCTTCTGTTTCGCTTTTTTCTAACATCTGTGCTGCATCCTCATAACGATTTTCCATCAGTAAAGTTTTAATCTCACCACTAATTATTGTGGGATCATTTGCTTCATTTCCACCCAATTTCAAAATTTCTTGAAAGAAGGATCGAGTTTCGGCAGGTCTCTCGAGTATTTCACCAAGCTCTGCAAGTGCTTTCAACATCTCAGCATCCAGTTGTTGGTGCTGGAACATGTCTTTTAGTGTTGGGTATGACATCCATTCTTCTTTGAGAAAATGTAGCGTTTTACCCTCTTTAGATGCTATTTTGTCTAGTGCTTTTCTCCAGTATATTACAGCATCTATCTCCCGTTTTCTTCTTAGTTCCAAATCTGCCTCTTTTTCAGCAATATCTCTACAACAGGCGCCAAGATTTTCATAGCAAGAAACTTCTAGAATAGCTGTGATACTATCTTCCATTTTCAACGTCATCAAAAATGTAAAAAGTGCTTCATCGAATTTCTTTATCTGTCGCAAAACTATTCCCTTTTCTAAAGAAGCCCATCCGTTGCCAAAATGTATTGCTTCGTCTAAATGATACAGAATTTCTTGAACATTCTTCTCTTCATCGTCTGGTATGCTAAAGACACGGTCCAAACCTTTAGCTATTGCTCGCGTTGATAGTTTATTGCTCGTGTGCTGTAAAGTGCTATCAGTTTCTATAGTTGAAGATTTAACACGTTTCTCCTTTTTTGAAGTAGTTGACACGAATTTTTTATTTCTTACAACAGTTGTTCTTGTCTCTGTCTGAGAAAACGCTTGTTTATTGTGATCGTGTCTTCTAGGAGAGTACCGACTGGGGCAATTGCTTTCTTTGGAACCTTGGGTCACATTAGGTAAGAACGTTTTATGGCGAATACAGGTACTGATTGGATCATATCTATCACTGTTTTCGTTGTGATGATGTCTATTGGCAAACAGTTTGTCTTTGAGTATTTGCTTCAAAACAAGAGCAAGATGATGATGAGCATATGATGTTTTTCTTATTGTTAGAGACTTTCTTAGTGCGATTTCTGCCTTGTCTAGTTTCTTTAAATACCTGTAAAGTTTTCCACATATTTTCAAAACGTGGGAATCCTTATCACATGTTTCCATTGCTAAATCAAGGAGACATTCAACACCGGTGTCCTTAACTTCTTTCGGAAACAATACTTCTATTCTATATTTTGTGAATCTAACACCTTTTGATGTTCCATGTAAAAGTTCTGCGAGGGATGCCCATGATCTGCTCCTCCATCTGGGTGAAGAATTAGAACGAGCAACTTCATATAACAATTGTGCCCCTCTTTTTATGCAACCTTCTTCGTTCCTCTTTTCCCATCCTTGTCTGGGCATGTTTCCAAAATTGCATAACTTACGATATATGATTCCGAGATCTAACTTCGATAAAGTTAAAGTAATAGGATCGATATCCTTTTCACCCATGTCACGAACTACTTCCTCAAGCATATCTTTGGACTTCAAGAGATAGGACGGACCAAACACAGAATAGGAGTATGCTATCTCAGCGTTTCCAAGGATTAGTAGGTCATGTTCAGAGTCAACTAATTTAGCCAACTTTTTCAGTTCTTCGTTTGCTTCAGTAAGATGACCTTCCTCCCTTTTCATCCATATCCTATTTGAAAGAGACACAATATTTTCTTTATCCAGTTCTAGAGCCATTCTGCTGTACATATTTGCAACATCTTCATCATTTACACTCCAGTGTAGAAAGGATACTAAATTATATATCCTTACTCGCTCTGTAGTTGATTCAAACTCATCGGACAATACCTTCTCCATTACTTTCTTCTTATACAATTCTATTTTCTTGCTGTTCTTCATCTCTTTGATTTCAAGGTTGAATAACGAGGGAAATGATTGAAATATTTGTCGAAACTTGGCTTCTTCTTTATCCATTTTTCATCTTCATGTAATGAAAATATTAGCATAAATAATAATAATAATAATAATAATAATAATAATAATAATAATAATAATAATAATAATAATAATAATAATAATAATAATAATATAATAATAATAATAATAATAATAATAATAATAGTCAAAACTGTTTGGTAAGCACAAGTTCTAATAAGATTATAGTTTCATCCATTATTCTCTTATCCATGTGCTAAATCCCAGCTGATAGGAACTGTATTAGGAGCAGATATTCACACACATAGACACACACACATACACACACACAAACACACACACACATATATATATATATATATATATATATATATATATATATATATATATATATATATATATATATATATATATATATATATATATATATATATATATATATATATATATATAACGTAGCTAGTCTTACTCTTATTGTCTGGTAGAGCTATTGATATTTTTATTAATTCTTTTCCAGCTAAATATAGCTCCAAATGGAGTGAACAATAAAAATATTACTATATTTACCACCTGATATTAAACGTTAATGACAAATTAACGCTTTTTAACTTTTTAGTACAGATAATATTTTATAACACCTATTGCACATACTTTCATTACGAAGCTGACGGCATTGGTATCTACGAAGGATTCTTTTTATATCTTAAGAACCTCTATATGATCATGATGTTTAAAATTGGACAAGGTTAATGGAATTATCTGCTACACGTCCAAAAATATACATTCTGGACGTAGACTCAGATGCAAAGGTTATGTTTTTTCCTTGTTATACGCCACAAAAATGTAGTCCATTTAATATCAAAGGACATAGGCTAGAGAGGGAATTACTTTTATAATTATTAACGACTGAGAATTTAATTATTACAGGCAATCTATCCGAACATTAGATCAACCTCATACAGAGTAAGCAACTGAGGCAGATTACAAGGAATGTGGACATATCATAAAGTGTAAAACACCACATTTTCTCAAGCTCGAGTTGGGCTAACAAGAAAACAGGCCAGTTTCTTATTTTGCAACAACTTGAACTCTGACGCATGGTTTTAAAATATTTATAGCCTCACTTCCACCAATGAGACCAGGGTCTCGTTTTAACCTTCGACCTAGGGGTCTTTATGTGTGTTGCAAACTGCATCCCATCAAGTAATGATCAACAACAGGTATAGATTGATCAAATTATCTAAAATGGTTACAAAATCAGTGGCCAGCAAACAATGTTGTGGGTCACAGAAAAACGGATGATAAGCGTACATATGAAGACTTGAATATTGTTATTTCTCTGCAGCTAACATTTTATTAAAACAATGACTGTACACACTATTGCATACTTCACAAGGCTTTGTCAACATTAGGTTTAAGGATATGTTACTAATATATGGTCATAAAAGAAGTAACAGAAAGAAGCAAAATCAACAAGCTTAGTAAAACTAAAAAATAATTTAATTAAAGTTATATGAGAAATTGTAAGAGGAACTTAGAGTATTTATGAAAATATTATTGACAAAGTTTTATGAAAGCCCAAATGAATGAAAAGTTCCGTATAAAATTCAAAACCGGAAATGTACTTGTCCAGTAAGAATCGAGACGTGGTCACGATGGCATTGTCAAGAACGTCTTCGAAAAATTCAGAAACGTTACAGAATAATATTATGTTCTAAAATAATTAGCACTTTCTATTTCCAATAAACAGTTAAAAAAAGGTTTTTCCTCTCGAATAATATCTAAATGCAACATAAAATATGTCTGCAGACTTAAAACAGGAACATGAGACACGAGGACGAGACCAAACATCGGACTGAAACTGATTGCTCAGTTTTCTTATTATATGCACTTTCTATTGCGACCATATTTCGTAATATATCCCACGTGACGAATCTTTTTACTAATTTTGCCTCGAAACTGTCCATTCATATGACCTATCCAAACCAATGTTGTTACTGAATTCTTTTAAAACAGTCCAAACCCTATCCACAAATTAGAAGTTAATGTCAAGTCGCTATTAAATCTTAACATAAAGATTATTATTAATAATTGTCAACACATACGTAAACATCTATTAATAGATCATGTGTAATTTTGCGATCGTAATAGACTAGGGTGGCGTAGGTAAGATTTAGCTAAAGGTATCCTATACAATTTACATCTATGAATATAAACTACAAAAATTTTTTAAAAAATCATCCATCAGGACTTACAAATATATTGATATACACACCGGATATGCCCAAATACAATTAGCTTATAAGGCATATGTTCAACAACAATGTTGATTAAATGGAAGAAACTAAGCAACTGTGGTAACATGCCTTGGTCCATATTCACCGTGAAGTTTCGATTGGTGGCGGTGACGTTAATCCACCTTAATAGATATCGGTCTATGTGAAACATATGCATAGGAAAGGGTGTATAGAGCGTTTAACAGCATAACCTTAAACAGCTTAATCAGATATTTTGCAATAGTTGCAATAATAAAATAATTGATTTAATTATTACTGACAAATGTGCGAAATGATTACTTTTTCGGGTCTATTTTCAAAGAATATTTGCTCAAAAGTTAAATTACCTCGTGAATTATCAGTGAGGGCCAACATTCAGTAATGATGAAAACACGAGGCCCTGCAAAATAAATTGGAAAAGTTTTACAAATTTCTTTTTTTCTTGAGATCAGTTTAATATTATGGGTAAATATCCCATTTTCTGGTATATTTTATTCACAAGCAGTTTACTAACAGGTCGGTTCTATATAACGAACAAGAAACAAAAAGAGAGAAATGTGAAGATTTATAGTTTTTTATTCATCAAACCCAAGATATTTGCTGAACAAAAATATATATTATAAAGCTATTTTTTGCAAAGGAATGGATAAGGCGTCATCATGCTTCTGAAAATAGTTCAGTTATAATTTTTTATCAGTTACAGGTCTAACTCAGGACATCGTCGTTTAAAGAGGTTTATTAAAGAAATTTCACTTTCCTTCTCTTTTGTCGTTTTCACCAAGATTTTTGTTTTGTTTAAAAAAAATCAATTACAAATTAATTCTGTCCTTGTAGAAAACCTTTCAAGAAAACTATTATTAATAAATGCAATTATACCCATTATATGAAAGTATACATTGATCTTACAATTCGACCTAGCACACGTACAAGAGATATAGATGTCTTATCAACCAAATTGGTTGTACATCACTTTGGAGTTCAAATATTTAATATGCCGCTAAGTGTTATGAGAAAATTAATGACATAGTGATGACTATGAATGATGCATTAATATATTGGTTGATCAGTTTAGAGCTCGAAACGGTGTTTTCATTTTTGTCTGTCCTATGGATTGAGCTCTAAACTAGATAATAGCTAGTTCCAAATTTACATTGTCTACTTTGGTAGATCTCAAGCAACAATTTCAATAATGAAATACATTCATTCCATTTACCGAAAGTCGACCTTCACTAACATCATTGGAATTTTCGAAAGATGCTTATCACACACACACACACACACACACACACACACACACACACACACACATATATATATATATATATATATATATATATATATATATATATATATATATATATATATATATATATATATATTAAATCGAAAGTTGGTACAGTTCGCCAGGTGTCCACCGTGCTTGAGCATTGCTGAATACATCATATCCAGGCCACGCACTTTGTTATTCTTTATGACCCATACCGTCATTTCAGTCTCTGCTGTTGATATTTCTTCCATCCTCACGGCCAGGTTGTTTGCTTGGTAGAGTGAGTCAAAAATGAAGGAAGTTTCTGGGGTAGGCTAATTTAGGGTTTTCTTGAAGTGCTCAACCTATCGACTTCTTCTTTGGTTAGATACGGGTTTTCATTTTTATCCCTGATATGGTCTCTGTGTCCACCCATCGATCCTGTGATGTGAATGATGCGGCAAAGATTCTCTTTGACATTTTTCATTTTTCTCAGCCGCTTACTGTGTTCCTTGGCTCTTCTGGTATAGCCAATCTCGTTTACCTCGTCTACACCTTCTATTCACATTCAGTACTGATTCTCGATAGACCTCTGACCGTTCTTGCTCTTTCCTTGCCTGGTCACGATTTTTCGCATCTTACTCTTTTCATCCATCAATTCCCCAGTCCGCATCTGAATCCATCGCTCCATACAATTACCTCGTCTCATCCCAACACTTGCTTCGGCGCTACCAATTACCGCTTCCTTGAATCTTAAGCAGCTCTCTTCGATATGTAGCTACATGGCCAGCTGGTTCAGGCCGATTTTGCAACTCGATTTGAAACAGTTCTGTGGTCGCAAAATCTTCAAATTTTCCACTTCGAAGAGACGTAGACTCTTTTTCTGCACCTTTTGACGCTTTAGACGTAGTCGACACATGGCAGCGAGTACATAGTGAACCAACACCAGTTCTTCTACACATTCCCATGGTAAGCAGCAATGATCTCCACCGCTTCCTAATTCAGATATGATCGATCTCGTTGAGTATACGTAAGTTTTCTTGTGGATATGCTTATGATCGAAGAAGGTATTCCTGATTGACAAGCCGTTTGCTGCATAAAAGGAGATAAGTCGGTCGCCATTATAAGTTTTCGCAACAGTCGATCTGTGCGGCTTGATTGCGTGCTCCAATCTACGGCGTTCTAAACGTTAAAAGTCTACGCAAACAATTACGATTTCGTGTCTAGGGGAATCATCCAATCTTTCTTGGAGCTACTCATTAAAAGCATCTTTGGCCGTGTCATCGGTATCCTCGATGGGGGCATATGCTTGCACCATGCTAAACTTCGTGAGGCTTGTTTGGAATATGGCTACGACGATTCGTCACTGACAGGCTCCCAATTTGTGAGTGCTGATGATGATAATTTGGACAATGCCCATTCCACGCGCATGATCAGTCTCGTATCCTGAGTAGATTATGCTCGTGCCATCGTTATTTATCTTTCCAGTGCCCATACAACGTACTTCGTTAACTCCCAAGATGGTAATCCGGTAATTGTTGAATTTCTTAAAGAGCTGCGCCAGTCTGCCACACTGGAATATCATCCTTATATTTCAGGTTCCAAACCTAGTTAGTAGCTTTTCATTGAAGATTGGGCAATGCATTGGGCGACGGACTTCTGTTAGGCTTTGTTCCACCACCGTCATATAAGAGTGACCTTCTTCTCTGCAAATAAGTTGATCTCGTTGAATTTTCCTCACTGTTTACGTATTTTGTACGGGAGAGAGTCATTGGATCTACGTCCAACCCTCCTCCATTCACAGCCGGGCTTGGGACCGTCCATGTTGGAGTTTATCAAAAGATGAAATCCACTTTTATTGGTAAGATTAATCAAGAGAGATAAATAGTAATAACATCATTCTCGATTCCAGTTTGAGCAAGAATTGATTTAAACTTCAGAACAAATGCTGAGAATTTACAGTTTGTAAAAAAAAACAAAGATCAATTATAACAACAACTTTGTTCACTCAGAATTGGACTATTGATGCTGTTCATGTATCTAGGTCGGTCAGTGTGAAACATGCTTGTGTGACTTAAACCACTGCTCAATTTAATATGTAAACATGTTGCAAATACTGTTTAATTTAATTGTTGGAAAAAGATTTCAAGTGAAGATGCAAACAAGTGTTTGATATTTGCATGCACTACGCTCCCAGTAAATTGTAAATAGATTGAGAAGTCATGATGAAAGGTAGGTGTGTAGCATGAGCAAGCAATCTTGCACTAGTTTTTAATGTGGAAAATACAACCATACTCACATGAAGGTGAGAATATTACTACATTACCTAGCTGGGGTCAGCTCAGGTGATTAGAATTTAAGATCAGATTACTCTCTTTATGCTGGGATCAACCTGGCATACATAAGCTGAGATCAGTCCAGATTACACTCTAATGCTTGGATCAGCCTAGCATAGATTGGAAATCATCATAATCCTGTACAGTGTTTCATTCAGATTCTAGCTCATGTGTAACCCCTATATAGAGAGAGCCAAAGTTTTATTTAACTAGTGATATATATATTTATATATATATATATATATATATATATATATATATATATATATATATATAGATATAGATATATATATATATATATATATATATATATATATATATATATCTGATATTTGTTATCATTAATAAAGCTGAAATGAGAATTAAGTTAGTATGCTCATGTAGTCTTCAGTTTTCTAACATTGCATGTAATAGCCTCTACAGAGATTGTCTGAGCAGTAATTTTGTCTGATATGCCAAGCACAGGGCGAGAGCACTTTGTTGGACTAAAGTGATAAAATTAATCTGAGATCTGATGTGTATGATTTTCAAACTAAATGACAGCAACTGTTATGTAAATAGGATCCCAGTTACTGTTTAGTTGTAGAATTATTGTAGACAAATCATGCCTGGAGGAAACCCAGCCATAAATTAAGCCATACATTAGCTATTCTAGAAGTGGTGCAGTGAGGATGCTTTGCCTTATTACTAACTATATCTAGCAATAAAGGTAATCATATGGCTATTAAATACTATTAAGTATTGTTTATAATCTGTCTGACATAAATCATCTAATGAATTGCCATGTAACACTGAAATCGTCAGTGAGACAGACTTTGACATTGATGAATTGGGCAATTCCAAGGAAAACAGTTATGAAACTGCCAGCAATAATGTTTTAGAAACATCATTAATGAACAATATTCTGTGTGGCAGGATATCATCTCTATAAGTATTCGATGTTCTGGGGACATTATCTATTAACAAATTGGGAAGATGTTTACAAGATGATCTCTCAGATACATTAGTGACAAATGAATTTGACACTTTGAAAGATGATAACATCACAAGTAAGATGATTTGATGCGCATTTAACATTTGGACTCATAAGTGAAAATATATGTTACATTGTATCTTAAGTGTCATCTACCAAAAAATGTCTAAACCATAAATGCCATGTATTTTGAGGATTCTGTCTTTTTCCCTTGTAATTAAGTGTAATATCTCTCACTTTAATTCAGCTGTAGCAATATTATTATTTTACATGACCGTACAATGTCCTACTTTTAATTCACGTTTGTTATCATTTGCAGTTTCACCAGGATGGCAAAGTCAAAAGTCATGTGAAACAATGAGTTTTGTTGATCTAGGTATGTGATGATTTGTTTAAGGTTCTTCGTGTGTCAGAATATCCTCTATATTTGCCATTATATATATATTTTATCCCATATCCTTTTATGATGGGAGATAGAGAGAGAGTTTGGGCATTTTCATATTTAAATAATAATAATAATAATAATAATAATAATAATAATAATAATAATAATAATAATAATAATAATAATAATAATAATAATAATAATAATAATAATAATAATAATAATAATAATAATAATAATAATAATAATAATAATAATAATAAATTTTTAGAACATTATGTTAAGTTTAAGAAAAACAAAACACCCCTCCCAAACAAAACAAAACATTAAATATATCACAGTATGTATACCACGTATTTGTATTTGTATTCTACTCAGTCAAAACTGAAATTAAAGTATGATGAATATACAATGGAAAGGAGTGTTCAGCCTGATAGAGTTCTGGCTCTGTTTCCCATGACACAAAATCCTCTTCAGGCCAAGTATTATGGTCGCTGCATAATTGAAAAGAATGTAGATGATTTAAATTACATCATAATTACTCCTGTGAGGCGAACACAAAAACAACTTTACCACATAAATATGTTAAAGAAGTATGTTGAGAGTTAGCCGAGTTAACCATGCAATTAATTTAGTTGTATCTATCCCATTCAGTAAGGATTTAGGTGAAGGAATACAATCGAATGTTATAGATTTTGAAGTGACAAATCTTTGGAATGCATGTATAATTGAATATGGTAAAATGAAAGCTCTAGTATAAAAATCTTTCTTTTTTATGGGGGTAATTGCTATGTATATTTAATTTAATTGTGTGTTTGTTAGTTTTAATTTTTTATATTCCTTTGCATCTTATTGTAACGTAACTGGATTGACATTGTCTAGAATTTCAATTCAATTTGACCTGACTGTTAATTGCTTTTTATTTCATTGATAGAAATACTGTATCTAGACCTCGTTTCAAAATCAATGACAATTTTAGAAAATAATTTTTTTTTAAACTTTCCTAAATTATGAATCATTAAGCTTAGTCAAGGGCATACCTGTATTATGTGACAAGACACATTTGGTACAAACTTCTTATTTTTTTCCATAAGAATGAACTTTTGACCCTTATCCGGGAATCTGTTTTACATCTATATAGCGGATAACTGTTGTTTTTGATATACTTTTGTCAGTTGTGCTTAAACAATTGACACAAAGTCATTTCAATGTTATGACGAGTTTGGTTTCAATTTTTATTTTGCAAATTATTGAATTTATGTGATTCTTTTCCTTTGAAATACATAAGTTCTCTGACAAACTTCTTGGATAAATACATTTATTGAAAGTTTTAATGAATTAAAAACTGGAATAATATGTTCTGTAATTCAGCAAAGGACTGTTGGCATGGCAAAAATTTGCTGACCACAACTAACATCATCGCCTTCCATTTTGGATTTTATCTGGACTCGAATTCAGTGTCATTCAATACTTTTATTACTAGGACTTCAATTTTTAAATCTTGGATTATTTTTGGATTTGATTCGTAAAATCGTAAATTAGTTTTTTCTTAATTTGTTACTTTTTATTCTTGGGAAATAAGTTATTTGTTGAATTTTACATAGCTTGTTGTCCTCACTCTTTCCCGTTACTTATTTGTTTTGTTAATAATAAGCTTTAATAATTTTTGTGGCATGTTTTTGTTTGTTGGGTATAAGGGATGTGGTGGGGTTCATTGTTTCAGCTTTATACAAGGTGAAAACCCAAATTCTATTTTTCTGGTATTTTTCTCTGAAAACAGCATTATTACAAACCGATTTTGAGATTAACAATGAAGACATACTTTTATTAAGTAATATTATGGCTTAGCAGTACATTTTGGACTACATGTAGTAAGATCTAATGGTTTTGAAGATCAGAACAAGGATACTTAACTATCATAATAGGGTAATATTACTGCAAGTGTGCAAGTCTTTGATATTAACAAAGAAATGAAGCATCATAGATATCATCACAAGGTGGGTTTCATGAGCAACAATATCGTCACGTTACTATATAAACAAAAATCATTAATGCATATCATAAAATTTCATCCTTGTAGCAACATTACTATATCAGATATGTGAGAACACAAAAACGGTGTTTCAGTCTTGGCTGGAAAATTATAGGGTCATGTTGCTACATGGATTGGATGAAATGTAGCATTATTTCTATATCAGGTTTGGAGATTACATATTCATTGATACAGTGTAAACTTGGAAACAGAGTAATATTACTACATGGGATCTGTGATTACCAATGTAGTGTTGTTACTACATCTGGATGTTGGAGACCACAAAATGAGTGGTACATTTTTAGGATGAAAGGTGTCCCAGTTTGTAGTTGTGTAGTTGTATTAAGTGTATTACTTTTAGCAATAATTGAACCACATCTTCTGGGCACTAATGCAACAAACTGTACTAATGTGAATTTTTTCAAGCAATATAAAAATCGTTACTAAATCATAAAATACATACTTTATGAATTTAGTATACAGTTAATAAATGCAGGATCAATAGATAATGCTAATTTGCTTGCCAATTTTGAATAGTAGTATGGTGCTTTCAAAGTTCATCGTGTTGCAAAATAACATACAAGAAAATAAAATTGTTGCTTTGTTCTATACAGCACACATTTATGTGACTATTTTATTTAAGCTGAGACACTCTTCATAATCTCGTTGTTAGCTTTTATTTCCTCGGACAATCAGTTCGTTTTTGCAAGTTCACCGGTTGCAACCGAAGTCACAAATCAGTGTGCAACCCGTCCGAGGGGTTTTCTTTGGGTTTTTTTTACCTGGTGGATTTTTATCACCAATCATCATCAATTATCACAATGAGACTGATTATATCGTGTATTTAATATAAATGCATTATTCTTAGACGAGACTTGTGATAACGGTGTTACCTAGCCCGATATAAGTTTATTTTGAGATAAGGGATCCGGGAGACGCAATTTGCAAAATATAGAATCGGTATAGCAGTATCATTAGCAATTGATCGTGCCATGGATAGTTGTAATACATATAATGATTGTTTCTCTACCTCATCTGCAATTAATCCCAGCTGGCAGCCGGATAGTCTTGGGTGCTCCAAGGACTCTCAATACAAAATGCATATCTGTCATTTTGCAACTTCGTTCCACCCCAGAATGAATTGGTAAGTGTAAACCACCACATGTCAGCATAGAAAATCATTCCACTAGTAGTTCATATTCCTTGTCAAGATAATACACTGTTTGCCAAAGCCTCCCCACTGTATCTTTGGGTACATCGTACGAAAGTGTTTGCTGCGATATATCCTAACCAGGGACCAATGTTTTGTTGCACGTCAATGTACGGTCACATACTGAGATATGCAAGGGCAATATAAAGAGTATGTACTGCATAGTTAAGCCGAATACCATCAAATGGTTCTTGAAGGCCGTTTAACCGCGAAGAAACCTCAGTTACTCCTAATTTATCAAATATATTCCTGTGTTCAGTTATTAGCTCCATTTACATTCTGAAACTTCACAAACACATTTTTTTTGGTATAGTAGGACCATTTGGGGTATTTCTTACAGTAAGGGTCCTACAGTAAGAGTTAATGGATGTGCGTCTATGGTATGCAAGAGAAGCGACCACGATGAAGAGGTTCCCGTCTGTATAAACAAACGAGAAGAATAAAGACACGATTCTTTGGCAATTGACGTGGATAACACAGACATACATAAATTCAGAACTGACTACTCAGCTTAACAGGCAGCAACGACAGGAGGCCAAATTGCATCGCTGGCGTGTGTTAAAGGAATAATGTGACTGTGTTTAGCTACAAAAATAAACTTACGAACATCTCTGCAACCCAGACATGTGACTGAGTTGTATATCACTCGAAAGCCTCAATGAATGGCTAATTTGTATTCGACACTGTCTAAATCCAAGACGAAATGTCGGGTTTGGGGTCAGGACTTCGTTTGTGTGAAGAGCAAGGTTTGGCTTGAAAGAACCACGATTAACAGGAGCTGTTGTGCACGATCTATGATTTTATTTTAACTATAAGTCGCATCTGTGACAAACATCATTGTTGGTCCACCTGTTCTCGTATAATTAGTGTTGTATCTTGGCGATTCCAAGAATGGTCGTGGCAACATCAATGTGATCAAGAATTGATTTGATTTTTTCCACCGATGGAATCATATGATATGAACTGTTAAATTGTTCCGTGGTTTGGTTGTTGACAAATCCACCCCGTGCATCGGCGGCGTAATTAGCACAGTCGGATTGTATCAGTTTTCTCTCAATTGCCAAAACTGCATTGCACAGAAGGAAAAACCTAGACGTGTCATGCACTAGCAATTCTATTTTTACTTGATTAGAGTTTCTGTACGGGGATGAATGATACTTAAAATCTCTTTAACTTCCATCCAACAAACACAGGTGTGACTATGTCAAATGAAGGATCATATATATATATATATATATATATATATATATATATATATCTTTGAAATGGGCCATTTTTTTAAAGCATGATTAGTTTCGTCTATGGTCCCCAAGTGTCCAAGTGGTCTAAGTCGTTTACCGTTATGGATCACTGCCATCTCACCTCTGTCTGCGAGGGTTAGAGACTCGGGCTTCGTCAATGTGGGTGCGTGTGAAAGCTTGTCAGTAGGTTTTCGTAGGTCGGTGGTTCTTTCCGGTAGTTTTCCTGATTCTTCCTCCACCATTGATACTGGCCGCCATGTATAGCCTATCTTGTGCTGAAATTTAGCGTTAAACTCAACAACAATATAAAGTTTCGTATAACATAATTGCATGACAGCTTACATTCTAAATACACGTCCAGTTGCCAGATTTGCAATTACTGCATCTGATAATCGTTGTTGATACGCTTCATTAATAATATTACCAACCGTAGTCGGCATTGTCTCTGTTGATGGTAGTGTAACTAGAACCTTGGTTGCCCGAATCACTGATCGTTGGAGACGATCGCGAAGAGAATGAGCCGCCTGCTATGTTAGTTGTTTCATCTGATGCACAGCATCAATTTTAATACTATCAACGACTCGCAACTTGTTTAACAATTGGTGCAGCGCACGAGATCAGAGCTCTTAGCACTTTTGCTGCTCCATGACCTATCCAAGAACAACACAACTAAGACCAGTTTCATAATGTCGCTTTTGTCTTGTCTCGTGGTAACAACGGGTACGGGTCTGACATGTCCGCTAACGACAATCATTATTATATTAAATATCAGGTCGATCTCTAATGTACAGCTGTCAATATTTCACAATCAAAGCGAAAATCAACAACTTAACCGTCCTGATCCACAGGAGTAAAACGAATATGTAATATTATGACATGTACAATACCCCCGGTGCTGCTGGCGCAATTAATATCAAATCGCCTGATTCGACTGTTGTCAAAACCTCAAACAAAATATAATTCTGAGCAACCACTCCAGTCGTATAAGGACTACTTTCTTAAATACCGCTGAGAGCGTCCCAAGTTAAACTGAGTTAATCCTCACAGTGGCAAAAGCGATATGATGCACGAGAAACCGTTTACGATCTGAAATGCTGTCAGACCAACCCAAATTGGTCTTATTGACAACAACGCAATGTTAACAGCATGTGGTACTAAAGCCATTGAAATGACAAACTGATTGAGGGCTTGATTTTGATTCACCATAGGTAGCAGGTACAGAAAATGTCACACTGATTTCTGGCTACGATAATCAGATTTTAAACATTGGGGGAACTCTGGTTTGTATTTACAACAGCATATTGCATTACATCATATATGTCACGTAAAACGTAACCATTTAATTTTTTCACAATGTATCATGGTGTACGAACTTTGGAGAAAACTCCAACAAGTGCGTGATATGCATTTTTGCCTATGATGTCGTTGACAAATCGGTGTTGCTTTTGCTTCATTGATGACTTCTGGTGCGGTGTTTCCAGCACGAATTGATCCCACCCCACAAGTGTTTTTAATCTATCAGCTAGGTCATTAGAGTCACACAGCCCACCAAAGCCTTCACTTTTGGTTTACGTTGCTGGCGCTACATTCTCTTAGATTGTTCGACCTCATCCCCTTTGCGAAAATCGTTGTAATATGTGTTTTTTCTGTGTAGGTTTCCAATTTGGTTGAGGTGCGGCTGCTTGGTCCAAGTAATCGTCTGTCTCAATTTCTGGAGTAAATGCTGGATATGATGATCCAAAAATTATTTTGTCTTAATTTCAGGGCTTGTCGAATATTCTTCTATCAGTTTAAAAAAATTGGTTCATATTCTCTAGTTCTGTGCAGGAGTTTCATAAAATATTGCATTGCGCGCTCTGCTTCATTACCTATGCCAGCTTTCATCAAAATACATACGTTATTATAAGACTCAAAACCTTTACTAAAGGCTTTTTTAGACCCTGAAAATTACCTTTATACCAACTTGACCCAAATCTTTTTATGTTGTTTTATGTGTTGTTCCTTAATTACTAAATCATATGCTTAGGAGGTATTATAAAGACTTGCATGGAATGGTTATTCTTTGATCCACTAGTGACCTTCTTCATTAAAAGTTTCCTCAGATGTATCTACCAATACGCAGTAGCTGGGCGGTGGAAGTTAATCTTTGATGCCTCGATCTTTAGGTTCTCCAGCGTATTCTTATTTTGTGACTTCTGTAACCATCTCTGACAAGCTGGTAATAACTACTGCAGTTGCTTGAGCTGTTTTTGTAATATAGCCTTGTCTCGTTGAACTATCTTACGAGCTGGACCCAATTTTTGTATCTGTTTCGGTTAGCGTTGCCACTATTATTGATGTTGTTCTTGTAACCCTTGTAATATTATCCCCAGGTTCATTTCTTTTGTTGGTTTAATGAGCTTTGCAAATCTTTATTCAAAACATGATATGAGATCTTCTCCTGCAGTTAATTTACGGCATCGCTTGACGTACTCTTTTATTACATCACTGGCATACATTTTATAAAAATGTTTTATATTGATAAATAAACGCGACCAAGCCGATATTTACCCCTGTAAGTTCCAGCCAAATCAATGTTGAGCAAACTATACGGGTCTTTTGTGATCCTCACAAACATAACATGAAATTCCTCCCTCGTTAGGTCGACAGCACACCAGATCCAATGAATATCTACAAGATCATGCGCATCAATGTCTCGAAATATTATCAACATTATCAAGCTGTCATTGATCACTGTAGATACATACGCGTATCACTGAGTCAAATCAATGACAACGGTGTTATTGTGTCGTCCTCGTGAACATATTTGTGCGAAATTGACTTAGTGCTCTAGCATCACTTCATCGTACATTACAAATGCGTTCGTTTTCTTTTGCATCCAAATCACCAATGGTTGTTACTTTATCAATGGTGGAAAATAAATCAATAGACGTTTTGCTTCTCGTGATGTTATCACCCTTGTTACTCAACGCATTCTTAAAATATTTTAAACATCATAACACAAAACTAGCAGGCCCAATGATCAGTTTATTAACAGAGTCTGGAAATGTGGTTCCATCCCCATGCTTGGACAGTTCAGGTGTTGCCTGAGCGGATAAGGCAATAACCTAAAACGTATTGATTTTTCCAAAAGCATCTGAAAATATTTATTATGATAAACCATGTTGATCAATACAGTGTAAAATACAACCATGTCTTCATATTATGCATTGTGCCGCGAAAACACGTACGGCAAATCAAACTCATGTTCAAATGGACGAGAAGAGACTGGAACTTTTGTACATGGTGACGCAAACAATTTTCACGTTTATAAGAAATTCCGTAGACATGCAAGGTCCGATTTTTAAAACTTCGGCGATGATATCACGGCTGCATTAATAAAGCTACCAAGAACAGCATGGGGTAAATATCCAGGTGAAAAAAAAAACACATTCCGTGGTACAATTACTATGGACTCGGTACAAGGCTGGATTATACGATTGGAATCTAACAACCAACCAAAGCCTGGCGAAGTACTTGTAAATCGCGTTGATGGTGCATGTTACCGACACAAACTTGCATATAAGGCATCAAACAATATCCGTGAACATCAGCACCGATGTTGATTTTATCCATGATGCAAATACGATTGCGAAACATTATGCTGAAGAGCAAATTGCAAGATGGGTCTTCAGACGAGTTATGGAGGCTTAGATTGCAATAGGTGCATCCTGTGGCAAACATTAAAAATAAATATTATTAATAGAAACTATGGATAGAAATGCTTGACATTATCGAAAATATTCTACAGTCCATGTTGGTATTGAAGAGGTAAAGCTGCCATGGAAAAAGTTAGCAAGTACGGAAAAGATCACTCATTGGGGTTGCTCAAACATGGTTGGACTAACAAATTTTATGGCAAAGTTACCTACCAGTGCTAAAATATTTTTCCTGGTTGCTTTGATGTCCAAATACCAAATGAGGATCATAAAGCTGATTTGCTGTTTGATGATGGTGTCCATGATTGAGAAGCCCAATTCTGCACTAACAATTATACATTAACTATTGCCGATATTGCTAGCAGATACAAAGAACGAATCTGTTGACATCAAAAGATTCTACAAGTGTCGGAGATGCAATGGAGCACAGTTATACATGCGAACAACTCACATGTTCACGATTGTTATTAGTGAATCCTCGTAAAGAATTGTTCAGATCTGTTGTTACGCTGTTGATCAAAAACACATTGTTCGAGTTCGTGTTAGACATGTCAACATTCATCTTGACAAAAGCTATCGTGTAACAATTCAATCGCACACTTACAGAACGGTGATTTGGTCATCAGTAGGCGCAAGAATTGTTAATGAGATCTCTAGTGCCAGATTGCATGGTCCATTAGTCATAGCAGCACTAAAAATGATACCTTCGATACGATTGGATTAAACCAAGCGAAGGTGATTCGATTAAAGACAATTACATTTACTCAGTAAATTATCTCACAGCCGGCACCTTTACAATCACTTAGAGGCAACATTGTTTGGTATCGGTATTCACTTGGAGCGTTAGAAGGTTAACATTGTCGTGGTCCTTCAAGATATTTGCTATCTCACAACTGATGATCCATGAACACCAACACGCTCTCGTTTGGAACCATCACAAGAACATCATAAGCAAGCAATTGTGATAGAGGAATTCTGAGCTGTACAAACAAATATGGAACTGTCACAAAGATTTGTGTTAACACGTTGATGCACTTGTGGGAGTGTCATTCAAAATAGCCTGGTTGCCAAACCCATAGATGGTGATTCCATCGGAGAGTATCCATCGCTAGGTCTTAAGCGTTGACAAACTCACTTTGGTGCCTCTATAAATACCCATGTGATGTTTCTGACACCATATAAATCTTGAAGTCTGCAATTCGTATCGGTCTCAAAGACATTAAAAATACATATGGTACATCAGACCCTTTCACAGACAAAACATGTGAAACACATTTAGGTATCTTTCTCTTTTCACTGCCGTGTCGTCCAATTGCAATCGAGTACAATTTAGGTCGTAGGCCAACATACTCTTTGACTGTTGTACCCATCATTCGTCTTTGAACTTGCCAAGAATCATTTTGTTGCTGTTACTAAACAATGGATGATCTTTTGGTGATCGCTGATATCAAATTCATTGACCAAATATAGCTGTGCCATGTCCGCGTACACAACGTTGGTGGAGTTATGCATCAGCAGCCAGTCAATGTCGGTATACATCATATTGACCAAATCCTTGGAAAACGATCTGATCTTGTCAGAGTAAAACTAGTACATCAGCAGCCTCGACAAGTCTGATAAAGACGCGATAACAATGATTGAGTAAAACTCGTACATCAGCAGCATCGACAAGTCTGATAAGGACGAGCTAACAATGATTGTTTTTGTCAGCTTAAGGTTCAGTTTTTTGCTTTGAACTGCATAACGTCCACCATCAAAGGTCTTTCTGGATTGAAAGGCATGTTCATCGATAAGCCCTCGAAGATTGTCCTGTTCACTATTACAGACAACGTCGACTCGAATTCATTTGCACGGATTTTCCATGGTTTTCCGAACACAGTACTGTTTATTAGCTTCAAAAAGTCCTTCTCAAGCTTATTAGCTACGTTAGTTATCTGAATATACGGCGCCATCCACGCGTTCTAGTGACATTCAAGCACAGGTGAATCTTGATTACACGCGTACCCAATCGCAAATACAGCTGAGGGTTTCGGATTTGCAGTACATATTTGAGACTAGTCCTAAGACTTTGTACTAGTTTAGTGCATTCAGTATTGTGTATGGATTCATCAAGGATCGAACACTGATACGGGGATAACCACCGACAAAGTTTCTGGTGCTACCGGATAAATGTAGAAAGTCCAGATGTTCGGGAATATCCTACATCAACTTGAAAGAAGTATCCGAGGTCACAGCTGGTTTTGCACGTCAATGTTTGTGGGGTCAATCCAATGAAATCCACAACCGGTAACGCCTGCATCATTGCTCAACCATAAACTCTATTCGTATTTAGCTACATAATAGCACTGTTTGGGGCAGTATGGTCATATCCGTCCACGTCTGGTTTGTTGGCGCGCGTATATCTGTGGCTCACCATAGAAATCTCGCCACGAAAAGATTTTTAAAAAAAGCAAACAAACAAATCATATTGATGTCATTGGGAAATTCCAACCTGAATTTGGCTTTGGACAACAACGCACCCCAAGCCATTCCCGGTGATGGGAAATACTGTGCATGCTTTTTCACGTGCATGGTAGTGACATCAAATTTCTCAAACACATAAGCGGGCAACAATTCATCAGTGTTCTGATAAAAGATCGTGATAACCAATTTGTATGCACTCGAATGCAGACTAAAGGTTTCTTGCGTGCCACGGTTTTGTTTGAAATGCTTTCATATGACAGCGATAAATATAACGTTTCGATCTGAGACAACGGAGATTCGGCAAATTTATTCAAGCCACTCTTGTACTCGTATGGATCCACACATCAGAGCAGGCCAGAGTTGGTTGGACTGTATCGACGAATGATTACCTATTAACTTCTCCAAAGACGAATTCATAATCTATAACGAATTCATGAGCTGTAATTGACCGAGCTTAAACGTCATTTATTTTCCATGTCACCCTTATAGGAGCATTTTATTCCGTGGCTACTGCTTGTATTATTAAGTGGCTATCATATCCAGTCAAATTATGAAACACTACATGGATTTTTGTTTTGATTGAATAAATTCTCAACTGTAGAAGATATGCGCAATGTGAAGCTGATCTGTATGTGCCTATGATACGCCATGATCATGGATTCTGCATCGGCGGAATAACTTTTCCATTTGGAAAAAGGGACCATCGCAGATCCAGCAATAAGTGGCTACGGAGAACTCACGAATGTTGTCATCGATCATAATAATGTATGTGGGTCAATAGAGTTGGTGTCGAATACAGTTCTTGTTAACTTCAAGTAATTTAAGAAACACCTTAATCGTATCCTTGTCATGATAAAATGCTAGTGGCTCAGTTCGCCCGTCATACCTAATTGCTATGTAACACAATTCGCACTGTTGTTTGTCAGCGATATGTACTGTTTGGCTGGATGTGGAGCTGGACGCGTCTTTGAAAAGCAGAACTTTTAAGTGAAACGTTGAGACACTCAAATTACGCATATTTTACATAAGGAACTTTCGTTGCACCGTCGTGAATTTGAGAATAATTTTACCTGGAGCTATGATTATTGTCAGCTGCGGTTTTCACTGACACCAACACAGTAAAATTCATGGTCGGTGAGCAGTTGTTGGGTGATACATATAATCCTGCAATGTCTACACGGAAAGGTTCATATTCTCTTGCTTAATGAGCTAATTAAGCAACAAAGCAACATTCTTTATCAAGACGCAGTGTGATACCAATTCTGAACTAAACATACCCGTCCGCACCAACAAATCTGAGCTTGTCTATGTTCCCCATGTGGAGCATGCGGACAACAAAACTTTATCGTAAGTAAGCATATCAACAGAGATAGCAGAGTTAAGTGTTTCAGATTTGTTCAATAAAGATTTATAACGCTGACAAAACTGACTATTCAAAATTCTTTACGTTTATGACTAACCTTGGTGGGACCCTGTCTTTCTTTGGTATTTAACTGAATCCACAAGACGGTTGTTATGTAGAGAGATGCATATCGACTTAGGGACATCTATCGTTAGTCCATTACGATCCTGCATTGGTTTATTTCTAAAATAGCTTTAGAATCCTTTTCGTACTTTTGTCAATTTCATCACTGATGTTGCAGGTGTCGTTGCAGTCCACGATTGTAAGGTCACCGTTGTGTCGTCATTTTAAATCCATCCTTGTATCGACTAAAAAGGCATAACTAGACGGATATAATGGAAAATATCTGATTCACAGTCATAATGACACTATAGAGGTTATCTGCTTAAGGTTATTTTACTGTCGTAAATAAAATAGATAATACTAATAAATCCTCTGCTTAATACGATAGTGTAATACAGCTCGACTGTTTCTAAGTAAATATATGCTTGCGCCCGCCCTTTTACCAGTCCCAAATCCATTATCTTCTCCCCAAGAGTATGTGCCATTCGGGTACAAATAGATGCACGGATCAGTTTTATGTGTGTGTGTGTGTGTGTATATATATATATATATATATATATATATATATATATATATATATATATATATATATATATATATATGTGTGTGTGTGTGTGTGTGTGTGTGTGTGTTTGTGTAATGCATCGATAAATCTTGAAATAATGTAGGAGTTTCGCGACATTATAAACGCATTCGCGCTCTCACAGACAGGATTACGTGATTTATGCCTTAACTTGCAAAAACAAGGTGATTAAACGTTGAAAACTTGAATAGACTGACACGTAACTAACACTGTCTACTACTGTACGATAACAGTTAATACATATGCAAATCTCATACCAGATTCATTTCCTCTTTATGGGAATTTGATCTTGTTAACAGTCTTGATGGTGTAGTTGGTGAGTTAGAGCCAAATATCATGTACAGAGTGTAGTATGTAGAAATTTTTATGATATTAATAAAGCGTAAACTCGATGGAATGTGCAGGTATAGACTGTTTTGCGAAAAATGCTATTTATAACAGTTAAAACATGTAAATTCATATTGCATTTTACACAAAATAGATACACACAGAGATAAAATCAAACAATTACATTATAATTAACCTGTTCATAAAGGAAAAACCAGATGAAACTAGGGTTAAAATTTGCTTATACAGGGGGCCTTCGTAGGTCACATGTTGCAAATATCATGATGTAGCATGATTTATGATGTCATAGTGGTCTTATACCATATGTTTATCAGTGACCCGGATGGGTATCAATGTTTCCATATAGAAAGTACACTTGTGATCGGTACTGTTAATAGCGAACAAATTCCGAAGCATTTGTGAAAATTATACGATCTACATTTGTCATTGCTTGCGTTCACTTTCTTGTACTTTTGTCAATTCCCTAAATATAGTGTAAATATTAATCTGCCAAAATTTATGTCTTTCAGTATTATTGGTCATTCCTTCTTCTAAGTTACAATACAACTATGCTAAACTTGTCTTATAACGTAAATATGCATTATATTTCTTTGTAAACAGAAGATACATTGATTAGCTTGCAGCTGGAAGAGTTATTGTATGTGTAGGACATATATGTGCTAGTGCACGAGAAGGCACTTTCCACAAGGCAAAAAGTGTGGTGGAAGAGACGATAATCGTTAATAATGTAAAATTAAGAATTAATCCTGGAAATTTACATGAGAAATTGCATACTTAATAAGAAAGTCTCTCCGTCAGCAGCAGAGAGGGTGAACAGACAACTTTGCCTGAGACCTTTATTTAAAAAATAAAGGTTCCTGCAGAGGCTGAGACAAAATAAGTCAACAACGCTAAACCAAAGTCTCTAATTTTTTTATTTCCACACGGTTATGTATTTAATCGTATAATAAAATCATGAGGTTAGCTTATTTTTGTTATATCATTGTTGACTTACTTTTTATGATTTTGTAAGGCGATTTTGTTTATGAGTAAAGCGACTCAATTGTTGTCGTTCACCCTCTCTGCTGCTATTGATAGTCAAGGGGAGTTTAACCAAAAATTTTATCTAGACCTACACGATATCTTGATCTTGGATCATGTAGATTTATCGTTATAAATCCAAACGGAACAGATTGTGCTTTAGAAAAGAAATTTTTTAATTTATTCATATCCATGTCCCCTGAACACCAGGTATAATAAATATTCTGCAGAGTATAATTATATACTCCATTAAACACAACCGAAATATTTCCATTATTTCTGATCACCTTAGGTATTTGTGTCTATCTTTGAGTAACATAAATCACGTCTGTATTTTTGTGTCTACCTCGAGAAAATATTCTAGTTGGATTAGATTGTTTGTCGAACATCACATCATCATATACTACGAGATTATTAATGAATCCCTGTAAGTCATCTACAGACCGGGCTTCATCTATATCTGTGATAAAGTCAATAATATCGTCACCGTCTTTATTAACTGATTTTGCTTTCTCGTTAAAATCCTTAAGTAATTCGTAACAATGCTGATCATCTACAGACGGTGCTATTAAATATAGTTTGTTCCATCTCAACCACCTCATTATTAAATTTAATAATAATTATGTTTTACCTGATCCAGATGGACCTATTATAATCATTCTTATTGAATTTGGTAATGCTGGATGGTGCTTCACTGGTTCCTGTTGTTGTGTAGCCGAAAAGTCAATTATTGTATCCATATTTTTAATAACATGAGTCTATATTGTGTTCGATGTAGATCATCTACACCCACCACTTGATTAACAACAATAATAACAAAAAATAAACGACATGCATTAAAATGTGGTACACAAAAATATAATTTATCTCAGGGATAACAAAGATAGGTGGGGATATTGCTGCTTCTTTAGGAAAATTACCTGGATTACCATGGGCTAAGTATGTTGGTGAGAAACACCTTCCTGGATATAACTACTGTGGTCCTGGAACTCGTCTCGATATCAGACTCGATAACCAATATCGACCAAGACCAGGAGAGTATCCAGTAAAAAAGATCGATTAAGCATGTCACATTCATGACGTTGCTTATAAAAATCCTGATTTACAACAACCGCATCTCGCAGAGGTGAAATTGATTCATGCATTGAATTCTATACCTAATAAATCTGTTAGAGAGAAACTCGCTAGTTTCCTAATAAAATCTGCTATGAAAGGTAAAATAATGATAGGGGCTGGTAATTAATTGTATAATTATTATAATGGAATTCATTTATTATAGCCCAAGAGGGTATTGGAAAGGTAAAGCAGCGATCACTAAGCTTGCTGAGACAGAAAAAGTTTCACGTTCTGTTGCTGCGGCGTGGTTAGCACGACAGACAATATGGCAAATTTATTTACCACCACCAAAAAAATTCAATACGCACATTTTGATGTCAGTGTTTCTAAGAAGTTCACCAAGTAGATATTTTGTTTTTACTACACAATACTATTAAAACACATGGACGGAAGTCATGCATGTACAAATACGCATTGACTGTTGTTGACGTTGCAAGTAGATATAAATAAGATGAACCATTATCAACAAAGACATCATCTGAAGTTGCATCTGCGTTCGAACGAATTTATCAGCGAGGACCATTACAATGGCCAAAACTACTACAGGTTGATCCTGGCAAAGAATTTCTTGGTGCAGTAGCATCGTTGATGATTAAGCACAACGTTAAAATCAGACGAGGATATACTGAAGTTCATCGCGATCAGGCAATCGTTGAACGATTTAATCGAACACTTGCTGAACGGTTATTCGGTTATCAATATGCAAAGGAAATATCCACAGATACAAGATCTCTTGAATGAGTTGCGAGGTTACCAAATGTGATAGCTGTGCTGAATAAGGAAGTTACTCGTGCAACTTCTATGAAACCGTCTGATGCTATCACAAAAAATATATACCGATAAAACGTAAATCTATTTCTCAACCAGTACTAGGTAATGTTACGGTTAGATATTTATACGAACATGGCGAACTGGAAGGAGGCAGAAAAAGGGCAATTGATCCTATTTGGAGTGTGACCACACACAAAATATCCAGCGTGGTAAGGTCCACAGGTAGACCTGCCATCTAGAGATTAGATTCAACTACTCCTCAGCGTGGATTTGTACGTGAACAATTACAAATAATTCATGAGGATACGCAATTACCATCGAGTACACTTTTATAAACTTGCAGCTCCTCGACTTTGATTACACTCCAAACAGGTCAACATCACATTTTCGCGCGTGTGACCAAGACTACTATTAATTCTATCAACGGTAAATAGTCTTGGGTTATTGTTCGAATACTGCCACAACATTATTGCGTTGCAATTTACGCAATGATTTTTGGTCGTTGTTTTAACATCATAATAATATCCACATCTACATCAAACTCGGGATTATTTTTTTTGTCACACTGCTTATAGCTGACTAATTTTGTTTATTGATATCGACATTATTAGTGATTTCTTCGGTTATTACGCAATCCATGATAACCCGTTTTAGTTGTGATATTCTTCTAACTCGAGATACTGCGAGATAAACTAAATTTGACCACTCAATACGATCATCAACTATCCAAACTTTAGTATCAGCGATAGTTAATCCCTGCAACGAATGGATCGTTATAGCGTACCTTAACGTCCATGGCGATTTATCTATGTTTAACGCGCTCTCGACAACATCAACAGCGACAAGGACAATATCATTTAACACAATATTTTGTATTCGGACACTTTCAGTATCTGCACTAGGAATCTTAACATCAACATGTTGTTGTCTAGTATCTGCTGGGCAATAACACAACGGTACAGGTAACTTTGGGAATTTTTCCTTGTGTAACGCATATAATTTCTTTTGTAGTCCGTCACGAACTATTTTTCTACTGGCAACTATCAAATCAGCAGGTTTCCATAGGGTCCAAAAATCATTCATGGATGTTTCTGGAATTATCTCACGCATTACTTCACACTGCATTTTATCTGGTTGTAGTCGTATTAATCTTTAGAATTCTTTAAGCGACTTATCAACAGCACTATGATCATCAGATATTTCTTCATAATAATCTACATTGTTCTTTAGCCACTCATGTGGAGACTGTCCAACAAAGGGTGGTGATTGACAATGATCACCACACATAATCACATCAGTATTCTTTAGTAACAGCCAATCAAGATATATTTGTAATACTTCCAGAGGCACCGTGCATATCTCGTCCAATATGATAATTTTAGGAATATATTTTTCACCCATTCGTGATGGGGTCCATGTATCTCCGCACCATCTAAAGAAACTATGATATGTACACGACTTTACATTTCGTTGCTTTATTTCCCTGGCGAGTTTTTGCGTTGGTGTTAAGACAATCATATCTAAACTCATGAATAAGTTAATCGCGCGTGTTGTTTTACCTGAATCTCCACACCCATTAAGGTAAACGGTCTTATGTCTAGATACAGGATCATACACGGATGGCGCAAATGATTTTGATACTTGATTATTTCTTTAATATGTTTCATCAATTTCAACATCGGCAGATTCACAATAACTAAGTACATTTTCTTGTTTTATCCTCCACCTTCCCCATTTACCATTACCGAGATTTAATGAATCTTTATATTTTTTGTGTACATAAAATGAATCTGTCGCAACTCTGTTTATCATCGATAATAGATTTATCGAAACATAAGCTAGCATCGAAGATCTTAGATAAGTAAACTGCGGTGACTCGCCATCAGTATAGCTCACAATGGTACCTAGTTTTGTTTTGTCTGATAAATAAGCATTACATCGACTTATAAATGTGTTTTCTCCATCGCATCAGCGATTATAAAATCAAGTTCAGCATCATCCATGATCAATCTTGTACAAGTTCGTTTATAATCATGTGATCCTCCTTGTGTAAACTTACCGATTATTTTTCTGCCGAGATCTTTTGCAAATTTCTCATCGTGTTTAGCAAGTTCTGGTAACCTAACTTGCTTTTGCAGGCGATATGATATAATAGCTTCAGATACTTTCAACGATATTAAAACTCCAGCATCGAGCATATATCTTAGCAGTACTATTTGAGCCCAACAATTTTCAAAAACCTGTTTTCCAAACCACGCATAAACAGTCGGATGGAGACCTTCTCTAAACTCAAACGACTCTACATAAGCAAATACTGTTAAAACAAAATCTGGTAAGGGTCCATTTATCGCAACTCTGGTCATGTAATTTGTAGGATGTCCAAATCTATTAAAGTATTTAGAACACTCTCCATATCCAAGAAAACTCCCAGGATAACACGCTACCATATCAACTGAGATAACGTCATTTAAATTATATTTAGTATTCCACAATCCACCGTGCTCGTATTCCATACAACTTCTCACGACATCTTCAAGAAATTCTGATCGTGTCGAATTCCACGAATTATTCTCCTGAGCGAAATGAGCAGCAACCGATGGTACGGTAAAACAACTACTTAGTAATTGTTTGATATCGTTAGAAGTATATTTCAGCGCAAGGTTTTCCATTTCTTTATAAAGAGATTCTGTACGATAAATATCACCGTTAGACCGTACAAACTGATCATAATGATCATATTCAGAACTCTGAAGTAACCACACAGAAACAGGATCACATTTATTAATATCACTGATAGCATCGAATACATCATCGTGGTAAAATTTAACCATTCTTTCTCGTGAAAATACAGTTACAGCATCAGTCCATGCATGCGCGTTATGATCAATAATAGTTATAGGAGCTCCTCTAGATTTATATTTTGTTTTGTGCAAAATGTCTTCACTGTTATTGGAAATCTTAATAACTTTTCTAGCTCAGCAACGTCGCTGATAGACGCTCCAGTGTCTTTAACTTTTTCAGCCCACATATCTATTTTTTACGCCTTATATCTGTTAAACCGTTTTCCCGAATTGCGTTTGTAAAGTGTTTTATAATTCGCTCTGCTACACAGTTTATTCTCGACACTTTCATTTTCTTGAGATCCATCACGTCAGGTTTATCATTTAACGGATAGAGCGCGTACACAACATCAGTTACTGGATACGATCGCTCATAATACGGCTTGTCTATTCCAGTCAGTATTCCTGGTTTGGAATTTTTACCAAGGATAATATTATTCCCTGACTTCTGGACTGATTCGCGTTTCTCTCGGATGATCCAGATATCATCCTCTGTATTTACAATAAATTTTACTAAAATAATATATTTCCGAACATCGAGGTAGTTAATGATTTCTCTTGCTTGTTTGTCATTCATAACATAGATATCATTTCCAACCCTGATCAGTAAAAGTAACGATATTATCAGCAACTGCAGTAGGAATTCGTGTAAGTACGTCTGGTAGTTGTATATTGCTTGTCTTTAATCGTCCTTGTTTGTCCTGAAAAATAACCACTTCATTTTCATCCACACTTGTAATATTTAATAAATCATCAATCTCATTTCTAAGTTGATCGAGGATTGCATATTTAGATAAATCAACTTGCTGCTGAGCTTTACCACGAGCAGATCTTCCATAAATATCTACCATTATATTTACTGATGTCTTTTCAAATGCGACAATGTGGTATATTCATGCACGACTTTATGAGGTGGCTTTCCTGGCGGTGCCATGTATACAGCATCAAGTACATTAAGTACTTCACGACCACATATTGGTGGATCAATTAATGTTTGTGTTCGTAGCGTTGAATACCAGATTGGAGCAGTATTATTACTGACATAATAAAGAAATTCTTTTGGTGGTGCTAATCCATATGAATCAAAATAGATAATTCCACTTGGATCATAAGCTACCCAATGCGTGCCAGGTCCGGAGTTTTTATCGAGATTAATAATACCAGTTTCAGTATTGTTCAGTTGTTTTGATAATTGATCGCGCATAAAAACGTCTGAAATTTTTTATATTTAGTTTTCTAGCAGCATCGTGTAAATCAAAATTAGACATATGCGAGATCAGTAAACTGTCCCTGGAAGTCTTAGACCGTTTCTCTTTTTAATGATTCCTTGTCCAGTTGCTTTCTTTAACGCCATTCTAGCAGCAGTTCCCACAGCATCTAACGCAGCTAATTTCGCAACAGCTGGGGCTGCAGCAGCTATTAATGCTGGTATAGCTGCGAGAAGGGGAAATATACCACCCGTTTTGAAAGTATCTTTGATAGCGCCTGCAAAAAGACGCCTTTATTTGATTTTTTTGCTCATTAAAGTTGTCAACGATAATTTATTTATTTGAACCGCTCATCTGTTTTTTTTTCAATGATATTTTTATTCCAGTTATTGTTTGATACTGATTGCAGTCTTTTGACCTGACCAGGTGTCAGACTCACACTAACGTAATGATATGACATTATTAATATTATGAACGATCTAATTACAAGTTCTCTACTGGTGCATCAATGACTCTCATTCGTCCACCTGTACCTTCGAGTAAGATTGATTTATCACTAAGTATAACTGCGATTGCTCTGTAATTTGCAATAACTCCTCGATTCCACGGGCTCGAAAATCTATATCACTACTGATTGTCTGGTTAAATCTAAATGTTCTAGTGACAAGTAATAAATCGGATACAGCGTTGTAAAATCTAGTTGTGATATTTGTAAACTAGTATCAATGTTTTGATCACGTCCTATAAACGACACAAGACGATGATATACACGTGCTACATGATTTTGATCGAAATTTAGCAAAATATCCTATGATGGTTCTTGATGTCCATTTATCTTTAATGAAACCTCAAAAACACCGAGTTTATCAAATATTATGATACTTTGTGTCTGATTATTTACTCGTGCAGTATTTTGAAGCGCAATAAATATGTGTCGCGGTGCAGAAACACCCTGCTGAGAAGCTATTTGCCATGTGAATAAACCGTTGATGTTACTTTGGATAACATCCGTAGTCATTGTTAACCATGATAACGTTGATTTACCGCCTCGAATCATAAGAGATAGTAACCGATCTTCTTTGGATATCGTTGGAGTCATTACTGACATCCAGAGCGAAAGTTTGGTTAGTATAACTTTACCAAGTTGCAGCATCATCAGCTCCTTCAGCGTGCCATATTGCATCATCATCGGTACTTTTTCGCACGAGTACAATTGTATGTTTAGTTCCCAAAATAACCTTTCGTACATGTCTGCAGAATCCAAAGATATGTGATAGTGGAATTGCACATGAAAATGTTCTTCTATCACCTTTTAACATTTATTTACACACTGCAAATCCTAAGTTAAAATTTGCATTCATCGATAATACTGCAGGGTTAGTGTTGTCCCCGGCTGCATTTCTCACATTACCAATAGTCATGTTTCTACTTTCTGGAAAATCAGTTGTATCCTTTGCAAACATCATTGATGGACCAGCTGATCTTGAGTAATCCTCGCTGTATCTTGCACGACCAATTATTGTTGTAGCAACGTCAACGTCTTTCTGAATTAATTCAATATTTTTCCGTCAATCATGTACGTAGCGCTATCAAACAACGCCATAATACCATTATTAACAAAACCAACACTAACATCGGCTGCATATGCTGATGGTGCTGCAGGATTAGCGTTATTTAAAACTTCACCTTTGACCTCAATAAATGCTTCCGCGGGTAAGAAATATCTACTTGTATCCTGAACCTGTAAGTCGATTCGTCCACGCTGATCTGAAATTCGGGCGTCATAAGAATAATACTGATAATCGCGCACACTCATCATTGAGAACTGGTGCGTCCATATCAAATGCGGGGTCAGATATGCGCTTGAACATCTTTATTATTACCATCTTCGTCTAACACGAAAACCACTTCGGGAAGTGAGACCATTTCCTGATAGCAGACTAGGGGATATATTATGTTCTTTTTACGACATTGGGACATCAACTAACTCCGCTAGTTTTTGATTAGCGGCTTGATTTATTATTTTACTTACACTTGCGGGCATCACTTCAGTGCTGGGCAATTTCACGGGTTGAGGTCGGACGGGTTGTGGTTTGCGTATTAATCGCGTTAGTCTATCTTTGATCGCTGAGAATGCTTTGCTAGCAAGGTTACCAGCAGCGTCTATACCTTTTTCACTAACAACATCAATAGCTTTCATACCCAGCTGCTTTGCAATTGGTATTGCTTTTGGGGCTATTCTTCTAAACAGACCCTGGACAATATCTCCTAGTCCATCTCCGTAGGTTGCTTTGTATACTGGTAATCGAGAGTTTATTACCCTAACCATGGTAGGTCCACATTGAGACCATGCACAATCATTTTATTAATTCACTTTATCACTAATTGTATCTAATCACTGTGACTTAGTCAGTATAATGATCATCGGCAATTTCATTAATGAGTGATCGATACACATCAATGTCCATAATACTGCCACTAAATAATCGTTTACAAATATCTGCTGCTTCATTAACAATTTCTGGGGAATTATTACCAGCTCGTTTTCCTCCAATGAGGATTTCTCGTCGTTCAACATCAGCCAGAACATTATTGGTACAAGTAATAAGACCATTCCCTAGGCCACTTCCAGTTGCGCTGGGAGCGCCTTGAAATTTCTCCTCTTCTTCACTTGGGTTCAGTGGTGATTTTTTAATTGGTTTTGATGGTGTTTTGGGTGGTACTGGATAATCACGAAGTGATTGCTCAAATGGTTTTGGTTCTTTTTGTTGTTTTATCATTTCTTGTTCTTGTTGTTTTTGTTGTTTTTGTTGTTTTATCAATTGCTGTTGTTCTGGCGGTAAATGAATGAAGGCAATATAATTATCTATTGCATGAATATACTTAATATATCTTGGATCGTTGTTTCGAGCTTGATCAACGTTATAGTGTATGCCAAATATCCATTTATACCAATTATCGTGACTTACATCATCAGCATATTCAGGTTTTAAATATTGTTGTCGATTATTATAACCTCTCACAGCAAATTTAGCTAATTGTTCTACATTTTTTATTTGTCTGATATCATTAATGACATCTTCGGTAAATTTATCATATATTAAGCCTACCTCGCATTTTGTCCTGGTATTTGTTGAGTATCACCTTCTGCCTGGTCTGTATCCTCGGGTATTTCCGGGATTGGCATTGCAGCAGCTATTTCTTCTGGAAGTTATTCAAGAATTTTTTTGTTTTCTTAGTTTTTTTGCTATTTTTTCAGTTGCTTCAGCTGTTTTTTTTTCTAAAACAGGTTGAATACCTTTAGTGGTCTCAGTGATAGGTTTAAATAATTGTTTTGTTTCATCCTCAAATTCAACTTAAGATTCCTGATGCGATTGTAGTTGTTGCTTAACAGAATCACGAACAGGTAGATATTTTTAAGTGCCTCTAGTCGCTCTCGAGCTAATTTAGCTGAATGAGGTTCTCCAATACTCATTATTGATAATATTTATAATGGCTGTTTAATTCATAGTAGCAGAGAGGATGAACGACAACAATTGAGTCGCTTTACGAGTAAACAAAATCGCCTTACACAATCATAAAAAAATTAGTCAACAATGATATAACAAAAATAAGCTAACCTCATGATTTTATTATACGATTAAATACATAGCCGTGTGGAAATAGAAAAATTAGAGACTTTGGTTTAGCGTTGTTGACTTATTTTTTTCTCAGCCTCTGCGGGAACCTTTATTTTTTATGTTGTTGTTGTTGTTGGGCTTAACGCCATTTTTCAGCACACGATAGGCTATTCATGGCGGCCAGTATTAATGGTGGAGAAAGAAACCGGGAAATCACCGGAAAGAACCACCGACCCACGAGAAGCTACTGGCAAGCTTTCTCACATATCCACATTCGCCGAATCCTAGACTCGAACTCACGCAGAAAGAGGTGAGATGGAAGTGATCCGTAACGGACAGCGCTTTAGACCACTCGGCCACTCGGGGCCCCCCTTTATTTTTTAAATAAAGGTCTCAGGCAAAGTTGTCTGTTCACCCTCTCTGCTTCTACGTCCTATCTGTTCAATGTTACGATTATCGCTGATCATGAATTCTAATTGAAGTGTAGCTTAACATAGTTAGAAACTGTGAGTTGGTCATGTATGCATGCACATGTCCTCGTGTTCGTCTACAGCGGATTATACCGTGTGTATCATAGTGCCAAGATTAGGCGTCCACCATATCACTCGATAAAGATGATAGGGATATTCGCTCGAGAGAGAGAGAGAGAGAGAGAGAGAGAGAGAGAGAGAGAGAGAGAGAGAGAGAGAGAGAGAGAGAGAGAGAGAGAGAGAGAGAGAGAGAGAGAGAGAGAGAGAGATTGTTGTGAACAGCATTTCGATTCAGTATAATAGGAAGCTGAGTATACATCATGATAGTAAAATGGCCATGATTCAGATTAAAATATCTGTACACATTTTTTCGGTTGGTCACAGAAAGATAATCCAAGAATGGCAGTGAATATCAGTACAAATGACACATACATTTGAATACATCCCAGCAAGGCAGGCACATAATGATAGACGTACTACCTATTCTGAAATACTTATTACAGTATTCTAAATTATTGGCTTGGGCATCGTTATAAAGTGTGTCACTGACATTATTCACGTCTTTGTTATCATCAAAAGACATGTACGACTGTGTCATTATGTTCTCGTAAAATGTTGTTAATGGCCAGTAGAGGCCTCCATATCTTTAATAAAGATCTCTTTTCCAGATTATCAGGACAGACTAAAATGTATTTTACTGGCAAACGGTATGTGCAAAAAGACGTTTATGTTCAATTTCTCACATTTTAAACACATTCCATTCCACTTTTACTTGCCACTCAATGGATTATTAATAAATGTCAGTGACAGTTCTGTTTCATTGCATACAAACAGGATATTAATGCACAACTTCAAGGTCTGTTTACATGTATGGACTTTTTCATTATAAGTTATTATTTCACAAGCTTATTTCAAAGTGTTACAGCATACATACCCAAATCAATAGGACATCGCTATTACCAACATATATTGCCATTTATTTTTTATCAGGGAACTATCCCTCACCTACCCGTTCTGAATTAAGCATTATCCATAATCAATGTCGGAGAAACCAGTGACTTATTTACATTTGCGAACAGTACATATCCCAATCTCCATATAACGCATCATCCTATATGATTATATAATTTACTAAATATTAAAGATTTCTGAAAGTACTTACAGTAATTTCTTTTTCAAACAAAACCAACAACTGAATGAATAACGAGGTAATTTTCACGAATTCTAATTCAGCATAGGTTAAGACGCAAATGCACATTCCATTACGTCATGCACTTCACAACTAGGTCGAATAAACTAAATAAGAATCGATAGAGTTTTAGGCTAACGCAGTAGTCCCTTTGGTTAAGCTTTTTCTCTGTATGGGGCGCCATAGCGGACAAAATCTGGTTTAACAAGAAAGTTTCAGTTAAAATTTTAATGCTATATGCCGAGAATTCCAATATCACAAGTTGAATCAAATTGATGGTGTGAAAGCTATTTATGATATTTCGAGCTTTGCAACCATATTTGTTGAAGTAGATAGCATTGATTGAAAGTTACAGCGGCGGATAAGATTTCAATGTTGCATGTCGAGAATTCCAGTTTTACTTTTTGAGTGAAAGTGGCATGAAAGTTCCAATTCATGTTTTTTACAAACTGTATTTTTTTAATCAGACAACGGTGGTTGAAAATTTCATTGTGTATATCAAGATTTACATTTTTACACGTTTAATCCAAATTTGTTCAAAGTTAACGAGTTTTGATTTTTCTCTCTTGTATTAACAAGTAGTATCCAAATTGTAGTTCTGGGACGCTTTTAGCACTAGTGATGAGTGATGGGGTTCTGAACCACTGGTATTCCCTTGATCTTTTCTTGGTCCCTAGGTCTTTTGTTATCTCTCACAATGTTGTTTTAGAAATGTGTTTGTTGCATAAATAAATTGGATTTTCCAATGTGGCCTTTTAAAAGTGGTTACGATACTAGTTTGATACTAGTGCCTGAATTAAATGAAGAGGACTCTTAAGAATGCATGAACGGTGCGAAGAAGTTGATAGCGTATGCGAATAAGGATATGAAATATGTACCTGAGATGATTTATTGTGAGGAGAGTGAATTAGAGAAGAGCGAGGAGTGATAACTTAGACAAATTTCTCACCTGATTGATATCTGAGTAAATCCACGTGGTACTCATAAGTAAGCTAGTATTCTCTTGTTAGAAATTCCTCTTTCACCACGTTCTTTCGCCAGGGAGATAATATCAGATTTAGTCATAAAGTGATTAATTTTTGGATTAAATTCACAAACTTTAAGTCCTTTTTATATTATACTGTGTTTTGAAAGGTAAATAAATTATTTTGCTAAAATTTACAAAGCTTGTTGGCTCCACTCTTTTCCTTGTTACCTTGAACGAGCCAAAGTTTGTAATACAGTAGTTGCATAATATAGTCATGTTTTACAACGACTGTTAGTTTGTTTGGTGAGTTCTCTTTTTGTGTAATCAGTATTACTGAAACATTGAAGGGACACTTGCTGCTTGAGCTCAATGTTTATTTCTTTTCATCGCCTTGCCAAAGAAGTCGCGACGGAATGTTATTCGTATGTTTGTTACTTACTCGTTTGTGCCGATCTTGTACATCTTCGATTCGTTTCCATTAACTCTCGTGAAGATTTGTAAATCAATGCATCTTAACATGCGTAACTCAATTAGAAATTAGGTCACGAAGACCTATTGTGACGCTTGAGTGACCTATATAGTTTGAGATATCTGTTCGTAGCACTCTGCATTGACCATATTTCACCTACATTCATGTAATTTAGTTCATCTTAAGGAAAGTAATTAAATAATGTCCCAAAATCCATTTTTTCTGTGAGGTTATTGTCACCCTAGAGTTTTTTTTGTAATTCAGCTATCTGTTTATTTCACAGAAAATTTTATTGGATCAGATTTGACATACAATAATTAAATATTTTGTGATAAATTTCAAAGAATATAAGCTATAAAAACGTACTTATTGTTAATACCGCTCCGGTGGCCTAGTGGTTAGAGCTTCCACCTCGGATGAGGTAGATCGCGTGTTTGATCCTGGGCTGAGTCATACCAAAGACAAAACTGGTACTAAGAGCTGCCTCCCTTGGCGCTCAGTGTAACAAAATAACAGAGTTTGGGATTTTAGTATTAACAAAACACCCTTGATGAGAATACAATACGATATATTTATTGTTATATGAAAATATCAAATGGACTATGATAGATACGTGCGTGCATGGGTCCCAATATGTGGCTAACATAATTAGCACGATCTTATGCAACAAATACGTTACCAAGTCAAATAAAGAAATAACGATTCACGGTATATCACAAAACAAATATGATCTTCACAATAGTAAAATACAAATGATAACGTTCAAAATAACGAGTTTATAGTTTTACTCGTAATAGCAAAACAAACAGTTCAAAATATCGAATTGATAATTTTACTCACAATAGCAAAACTCTGGCCAAAAAAGCAAAGATTGGTAGTCACCGACCACCATCGATTCCTGGGTTAGACAATCAGCGCCCACCACTTTGGTTTGCAACGCCTGATCTCCCTCAACCCGACTAGCAATGTTAAAATATTCGAAGCACTTAAAAACATACGCACAGCACGGCTCAGCACTGCACACGCATCATACGTAGCTCTAACCAGCACACGGAGCTCTACACAGCTGTATACACAGCACAGCTGGTCACTGCAAACGCAGCATACACACAGCTCTACACCAGAGCTCTACGGCATAGCACAGCACCAACACAGAACTGCACCAACACAGCTCTACAACAACACTAACACCAACACCAACACAGCTCGTAAAGCACCCACATAGCTGAAAAAATAATCTAATACCGTGTACTACGCATGACACTGGTATATACGGTAGTACGCAAAGAGGGTATATACGGTAATTTATATACATTATCCGTCTTGCATTCTAAAACGACAAACAGGTTCAGAAGTAAATTGTTGAATTATAAGATCCATAATGCGCTAAACGGTCGATCACTAATGCAATCTTGTAGAGTTCTTGCTAAATCACATATAAAAATAGAATATTAGCATTTACTAAGCTAGTCGAAGCGACAAATACGGAATCAAACATGATAATTCGATAGATATAACTTACATATAAATGAATAAATTACATATCTCTACAGGTGGAGATATATAGGGGACCTCCGATTGACAAAACGGTTTGTAATGTAAGGATTTAGTTGTAACGTAAAGCATTTATACACAGGAAATGTAGCTCAACATCGTCTGTGTAATTCGTGTATTCGGTTTTTCCCATCTAAAGCACTCCGTACGTGCAGCGAAAGAAAAACCAAACTCACTGTTTCGAAATATTATAGAATATATGTTGATTACCCTCGGGTATCGTTGTACACGAAAAACGAAACCCGAGTACACTAATAAAAACAATTATACAATTCCGTTACACTCAGCATTAAGAGGTTAGTGTCAGGACTGGTCGGCTTGGTGTCAGGATAATGTGACTTGGTGGGACATCATGCCACATGTCTACGGCATGATGCCTTATTGTTAGACATCACTATAAACTGCCTCACTACAGGCATAGTAGCGATATGACTGCAAAAGTGTTAAAGCTACGCTATAAATCCAAATCACAACAACCACAACACTCCTGTTAACTAATTTATACGCTCTAGTGAGATGTATCGTTAGCTTAGTATTAGCAACATCCTTATTTGTTTGGACCTTGTTTCACCTATACCTATGAAGGTTGGTATGTATATGTATTTTAATAAGATTATCCCAGTTATACAATACAAGTTAACTATGATCTTATCTTTTGAAAGGTACTTATATTAAGCCAATCGCATCTTTAACTTAGTGACGGCTAGAACAGTCAAACTTTTTCTACCCTACATTGATAAAATCTTTCAATGGTCACCAAATGAGTGAGATATTACATAATGTTTGCTCCACATGGCCAGTAAGTTTCTAGATCAGAATTATAATCAGTGTGTAGCTAAATTGTGCTGCTTTCGATATTTCTTCAAAACTATCGTAATGAATCTGTAAGCAAGGAAATAAATTCCATTTTCCACAGCTTTCTTCCCCACACAAGTCTGTATATTTTCTGTTGTCAAGTGGATTCGCTTTTACCAGCAAGAAAACTTATATCAGTGTTTACATTACTCATTTTTGTTCGTATGTGGCATCAATGTATAAACTTAAAAACTGATTCTGTGAGACTAGCAATCATACAAAGTTCAATGAGCACTCGGAAAAGTCTTTCGTAAGTTATCTTGTTTTCCTGACTTTTAGGTTAGGGTAAAGTAGACTACGAGTACCCTTCGCCTTCTTTTAAAGTGTTTTTTTTCTAAAGTATTTATAGTGATTGTTTCTTATATATATATATATATATATATATATATATATATATATATATATATATATATATATATATATATATATATATATATATATATATATATATATAATTTATTTGTATCGATATAACTCACTTTGATCGATATCGCTGGCATCCAAACAATAAAAACTTATATATATATATATATATATATATATATATATATATATATATATATATAAATATATATATATATATATATATATATATATATATATGTATATATATATATATATATATATATATATATATATATATATATATATATATATGTATATATATATGTATGTATATATATATGTATATATATATATATATTTATATATATATATATATATATATATATATATATATATATGTGTATATATATATGTATATATATATGTATATATATATGTGTATATATATATGTATATATATATGTATATATATATGTGTATATATATATATGTATATATATATATGTATGTATATATGTATGTATATATACATACATATATACATACATATATACATACATATATACATACATATATACATATATACATATATACATATATACCTATATACATATATGTATATATGTATATAGGTATATATATATATATATATATATATATAAAGTAATTTATTGTTTGGATGCCAGCAATATCGGTCAAAGTGAGTTATGTCGATACATTATAAAAAGTACATAGGAATATTTTCCTTGTATGTTGTTATTGTTTGATAAAAGTGGTTTAAAATAAATGAAGATTTTAATTTGATCTCTAATTGTCTTGAACCTTTTCACAAATACCCCATTTCCTAATACCTTTTTAGACAATGAAATTGTATTCCTTGATGTAGACTGGTTGCTAGTTGTTGTCGTGAAGCCCAACAATTAACATGTCTTTCGTGCTTTTGTGCTAACGATAAAATACCATGCTTTTTCATTATGCTGTGTGTTTTAAAATGATACTGGCGACATGAATAACTTCATAAAGAAAGCTTTATGAAGACGTGAAGCTTCGTCTGACATCAGGAATCATTAACGTGCCAAGTGGCTGTATCAGTTTAGATATTTGAACAGAAAAAAATGAAGTTATTTGTTATTATTAAAGCTCTTTTCGTAGCAGAAATATTAGATGTAGGTCGGTCACTAACACGAGTTCAGTTAGGAAGTTTATTATTTGTACAAATGCAGATATTGAACTAATTTTATGATGATTCATGCTAGAACTTATAAATTATAGACGTAAATAGATAAATCTAAATTTGTGATTCTACGTCAAAATTATATTTATTCCATTTTGGTTTAAAGTCAAATAATTTTAAAGGCAGACGAAATATTAATCCTGTCTCTTTTTCATGACATCGGTTACAGTGACTTTTTATACATACACGCAGCTCTGCTTGGACTATGAATTTTCTGATTTAGTATCAGAGTGAAAAAAAAATATGCATGAAAAATGACTAAATGCAGTAGTAAATTGAAATGTAATCATTCGTTTGAACTTACGATATGGTTTAAAGTTGAGATAATGATACAGCGTAATTCTTTGTATTCGATCTGTCGCGAAAATAATAATATTCAATTGGCTAAAATTTAATACCCTGGGAAAGATTCGTGTTGCCTACGTAATAATCAGTATTGGCAATTATCACACACAAAATTACATTTCGAATATTTTGTCAATATAGATCAATTTTCAATCCTGTCCTTTTTGGAAAGGTGTGACTTTAGGTTATTCGCTTGATAAATAATTTGTAGAACAATGTAAACGGATTAGCACGATAATTATTTTCAATTCACAACTATGATTTAGTTAAACTTGGTACTAACTACTTAACCAAAATCCAGAGTAGAGATAGCAATAACTACTCATTAGAATAGGTCAAATTGCAAAATTAGATCATTTTATGCTGGCACTTACCCCTAGTGCAGTAGCTTTAATATTTAGCGCGTATGTCCGTAAAGCCAAGTAATTAGGCCAATAAAATCAAGGTGTAGGATGATTGTTATCGTGAGAGAAGCTTGGGCTTATTTATTACGTAATCTTTTATCTAATTGGGTGAGGTTTTATTGGCAAGTTTTATACTGCATATTTATAGGAAATTTATCAAACTTGATATATAGACCCATGCCATCTATGTCTTGTTTGAGCTTAATTATGAGTTACATTCACGCATATTAATGATGTTATATCGCATCTGATTCGCTGATTTTGTCATGTTTTTTTTTTCTTTCTAAATTCTATCCATCCACGGAAAGGGTTTCATTTTTTTTTCTTCTATCATGTTGCATCCACTTGTCTTGAGTTTTACATAGGTAATGGCTCTAGTCCAAAGCCTTGACTGAATATCCTGAATATCTACGTCAAGCAAAAAGATGGGATTGAAGTGGCATTATGAATAGTTTGCTCTCGTGTATGAGCTTCACTAGTTGATTAATTCGTGCGCTCTAACGATTATAGAAGCTTCCTTGAAGAAACCGATACTTCCATGATCCAGAAATAATTATTAAAATGTTCCAAAACAGCGTGTTAAAATATCCATATTATCCATACAGGATCAACAAAATGAAAGGATTTTAAGTGTGGATATTGCAACAATCGTAAAAGCTTCAATTTGTTCTCTTTGCATGCCTTCAAGGTCGTAATAGCTAACCTCGGTGAGAGGCGAGAACACCACGTGTTGATTGACTTCGGTATTGAAAATATGTGGGAAGTAACTTTCGACATTTATGTAATTCTAAAGTTTTAGTTATTCTACTTGAAGATAAAGCCAATTAACTTCATTAAATATTTAAACTGTACATTTTATACCTTCATGTAAATCATTTTGATTAAGTTCATTGTCACTGTTGGAAATTTGTTTCCTTTTCCTGCATACTTTTCAAGAGAAAGTAGTTGTTGTAACCTGAGACATTGCGTCACAATTAAAATGTATCGCTGTCATTGTACGTAACGACGCACTTCCTTTTCGTTCCAAGTGTTGTCGGGAGTTGGGTTGTGGTGGGGTTGTCTAAAAATCCGTTCGGCAAAATCAGGAAGAGAACGTGAGCTCAGACAGAACTTTTCTTGTTCTGGTCAATGGTACTATGGACTACACGCAAATTAGGGACGAGAATTCCACTCTGTTTTGAAAATTCAAAAGATATACTCCTCAAGCCTCGTATTAATCTTGTTGTTCATTGTCGTATATTTAAGTGTCACACTGATGATTGAAGTAAACGATCTGGTCATTAAAATCACATCTTTTCTTTTTAGGACAAAATTATGGCTTTAGGTATTCGTTTGATCAAGATGTTTCCTTGTAGAGGCACACTCTCAAAAGTTTGCAAGCACGTTTCTATTGTTGGAATTTTTTCATCCGATGATGTTCCAAACAGACTCGATTAACGAATGTTAGCTTGAAAAAAGAGATTATTTGTTTCTTTTCCTGATGTTGTGCAAGGTCTCGAAGCTAAACACAATTGTTCTCTACAATGCATATATTGCTCCCGACTTATATCATTGGTCACATTTGTCACAATACAAACTACACTTGAGCAATTATGTGATACTTGCAATAATAACGAAATGATCTCAGGGTTGAAAGACGTGAATGTATTTTCCATCTTGAGAAATCCGGTCTTTGAAACAAGAGAACTCCACTAACGACTTGAGAATATACTTTAAAAGTATAATTAGGTGCTATCACGTCATTGTTTGTTTCAGTTTCAGGTAACTCTACACACAGTCTCTTTTTTAATACCTGCTTGCTGCAAAAGAAGTTGTATTTCGCTCCCTTGTTGGTGTTTCTCCTGTCGTCTAATATTTGCACTTTATTTTTTTTATATCCACGGTATCTTTCTTTTCTCCATGTGTTTTATCCACGACAATGGCTGGAGCTAAACCTATTTCATTTTCGTAGTTGTAAATCTGGACACATACGCTTGATACCGGCAAAGTCAGCAATAAATAGAAACAGAAACCAAAATATGTGATGTCTGCTTGGAGGTAAAACGTGCGTCATGTTAAGATTATATTTTCATTGATCGTTTATGTCAAACATCTATTGATTATTGAATAAGTTGAATTTAGTTCAATGATTTGAAAGAAGTTAATTTTGTATTAAACTCTATCCATCGAGGAGACTTCAATCAGTAGTGAACACTAGACAGTCTGAAACTATACCGATCTTGAGCTTGGCATTGCCGTTTCAAAGTCTCGAACATTGACTCAGACAAATAAATTATGCTTTGCCTACTAGCACTTGAAACTTGAACTCTTTAAATTTCATTTTGCAAGTGTAAGCCGTCCTTCTAAAAGTGATAGAAGTCACTTTTGGGTAGGTCAAATGTAAACACCATCTTTCTTGTCTGATCGTAACGCTCCAGGTCTTTTAGTGGAAGTCGATTGTGTTGGCTTAGGCTCACTGATGTCGTTTTGAAAATCGCTACCATGAATTTGTCTTAATATTTTATAAGGAATGCTGGGTGACACAGAACGTAGCTTCCGTTGCTTAGTTTCTTACTGTATCGTTGGAAAGGTCTGGTCTTGTCATGTTGAATCAAAATTTGATTTGACTAGGGAACACTTCCACTCCATGTGTGTATATATATATATATATATATATATATATATATATATATATATATATATATATATAAAAACCCCATCTACAAAAGAGGATACTGTTACTAAGTAATTAACATACAAAAGCAACACCAACAATGTTGGAATAACTTAAACAATTTAAATATCAACGTTTTAAATGAAAAAAATGTGAAAGGAGCTTACATTATTACGAAGTTAATTCAAAACAAATCCTTATAAAACTCGGCGAAAGTTCTCAATTAATCAAAAGCTCCTTACAAATTTCAAAACCGGAAATGTACTGGTCCTTCAAAAGATGTTACGCTGTCAAGATGGCGTTGTCGACACTTCCTTTTAATCATGTATAACAATTTCAGAATAATAGTATAGTAAAAATAATGAACACATTCTATTTCCATTGAACAGTCAAAATAATTCTTTTTCCTCTCGAATAATATCTAAGAACTATAGAAAACACGTTTACAGACTTAGAACTGGAACATAAGACATGTGAATAACTAGATAATCGGAACAGAACTGATTGCTCAGCTTTCACTTTATATACACCGTCTATTTTGACTATATTTTACAAAAGATCCAACGTGACAGATCATGATACTGATTTTCCGTCAATCTTGCCTATTCATTTGACCTGGTCCAACCAATGGGACGTTTTAACTGAATTCTTCCATAATCTTGGAAACATCATCAGCCAACGAGAAATTAAGCCAGATGCGTCATTTACGCTCTATTAATAATGTTATTATTAATGAATGACAGCACATTAGTAAGCATATATTTTTAAAACCTATTCAGTACTTTTCATTTAACAAATTCAGTTCACGTAGGCAAAAGTAACCAAAGATATTCTGTACAGTTTACAGTCGTTAATAAAAATGATAAAAATTAGATAAAATCATGTACCAGAAGTTGCAAAAAGAATAATTTAAACAAAAAACGCTCGTTCGGATTTTAATCTATAAAGATGGAAGGGTCGCAACACATCACACATCTTGTAGAGATTTACAGAGTAATTCGAAAGTACACTTTCATCAAGACTGTAGACGATTCCACTCGAGATGATGTCGGCGTTCGCGTATACTGTAGTTGACTCACTTTGTTCACATATTGAATGCATCAGAAAAAAAGGCCTGCGTGAGTTTGCGATCATTAACCTAGCTGATATCTGCCTAATAATCAAATGCAAGAGCAGTAAGTCACAAAATTTGTGATAGTATCTTGAGTTGTCTTGTCAACTTTTCCACAGATGTTTACTGTCCGAAAAACAAATGCATCAAAGTTTCTATAATGATTGCATTTTCATCCATATCTCATGGCAATTCATCCTCATCCAGTCATGAGATGCTTCTATGCTAAGTGTATCAAAGTTTATCTAATTCTGCTCAACAGTTTGTTTTTTTTTTTTTGGTTTCTTGTCTGAGAGAGAGAGAGAGAGAGAGAGAGAGAGAGAGAGAGAGAGAGAGAGAGAGAGAGAGAGAGAGAGAGAGAGAGAGAGAGAGAGAGAGAGAATGCTATTCAATGCTATTTATCCTCAAATCTGTGATTCGCAAAGGTTATTGATCTTGCCTTAAGAGGCAAACTGCCAAGAACAAAATGCTTCATATCACGTTTGGTAAAATTTGATTTAGAAATGGCGGCCATCATTGATAGCTGATGAAAATAATTTGCACAAACGTGAACGTGCACAAACGTGAACAGCATTCGTGTCATGAAGTTTTCTGTCATGTTTGGTTAAAATCTATTCAAAAGTGTTAGAGAATAAAATAACTTCATTGTTTTTATTTATTAATTATGACCATGTCTGAGAGCACATCATCATTTTACACATTCAACATGGTAGTAATCCAGTCTTCCTTTTATCAAATATGATTAAAAATTATGTTCATCAGATTGGAGAATTTAAATGCTAAATGAGAAGGCTGACAACTATCAATAGGTCAGCAGGAATGTAAAATGCTGAAAATAAACGATAGCTTGCTTCCTACTGGATCTATATAAGCGTGAATGTCAATATATGATTGCACGATTATAGCTTGCGTTGTATCATTACTTTTTATCTTGCCTGCAGTCACGCAAGCCTTAGACAACAAAGGGTTCTTCGACTTCTGATTAGCATAATGGTTTTATGGGTTCGCATTTTTCTTATAAATGAACTCTTATTGTGATCATGTGTCCTTTGGACAAGCCGTACCCTACCATCGGGTTTATTTTCCAGATTCTCTAAATTTTATATAGTCCTTAGAAGATTGCTTCTACTTTATTGGAGGGGATGGGGCACAGGCACGCTCAGCGCTGCTACAGAACAAGAGGAAGCCTTGGAGACGAGAGGAATAGGAATACATTATGCTTTTCCTGCTTTTTCTGCCAACATATTTAAGATTGATGTGTTGGCTTAAATATTTTGAAAGTAGCTTTTTAAACAATAAATTACCATAATTACACCGAATATGGGTTAATTTAGGTAGTGCACACATTCAGATACAAGACACTTCATAACGTGACTATATTCTAATATTTGCAAGGTCATTTTAACTGTTGCTGATAATTAATGGATTACAAAGCAGTAAATTATTTCTATGATCCCTTTCTACATGAATACACTGTCACTCACACCTTCATATTGTTTCTTAGTACTATTACGACGTATACAATATAGCTGATGAATATCTTCGGTTCGATGAGTAGGCCACCTGTCACATTGCTGGTTTTAAAGTCATCGGAATGACCTTCCGATGTGGACATGAGCGGGAGATGAAAAGGTTACGGATGAGCCTAACTGCAAAACTATTTGCATTTAAAAGTATTTCATTGTTAAAAAAAGCATACCACATTGTTTCGAAATGCTAATCACATTAAAAGAAAGCCACAATTAACATTGTTTCTTGATCAGAGATAAGGTAGGTGTGTGTGCGTGCGTGCGTGCATTCGCGCGCGCGTGTGTGTATGTGTGTTTTGGGGTTTATGAAAAGTGGTCTTTACAAATGACAGTTTGAGATTATCCAATACCCTGGGCATATAAATGCACTGCACATTCTTCATAATTGTTATAAAAAGAATGAAATACCAATTTGTATGATTTTCTGTTTTAAGGCTGACCATTTCTTATTGACCTAACTTATTGTACGAATAATCACATAATAAATTTAATTTTCGGTTTCATGTGTGATCATTTAAATTAGCGTGAATATATAAAAGAAATGTAAAGGCAAATTAACTAACAAAAAGATGTAGTAATTGTTGACAGAAGCAAGTATAAGAACTAATGAATGAAGAATGGAATTGAATAAACGTGCAAGAATATATTCAGAATAATTCATTTTCTTTTTGTCTCATTTAATATGGCTGCAGTTGGCGTTATCTGCAAGCACGTATTCTATTCGGAATAGTAAATGGGGTAGTCAACGGCTTAGTGAGTCACTTTGAGCTCTATGGACAAGTTCACTACATGTATCGTGCCTTTTTCACTTTGGTAAATATGGGACTTTAAGGACATTTAAGAGTAAAAATGTATATAGCAGTAACGTTTGGATGCACGATGATTATCTAATACAATTATAACAAAAATACAAGAACTCCATATGCATATCATTTTGCCCCGGTTCTGAAGACAAGATTAAACAAATAGTAATTGTGGATGGCATTTGGTATGTCGTGATAAATACTTGTTATTTAAAGCCGCAAAAAGGCGATGACAAGTATGTACTTAATTAATCATAGACGTAAAGGCTTAATACGGTGCGTGTCATTTATCCCCAGGACAGTTTACAACAAATGAAATAAAAATAATCAATGACACGTGATTAGACAAACGATATAATTTTTCAACCTACTATAAAGGTTTTGATATAAGGCTGCAAAATCAGCGACCTGGGCTTAGCTTGCCTTTTTAAGAAACAAAGGTTTATCCATACCAAATCTTGGTGGAAAAATACAACCTTCTTCAGTATACCGGAAAATGAAAAACAGTTTAATTGAATTATGAGCGACAAGTTGTCTTGCAGATAGTCCTTTGAAATCCCTCGTGCATTGTTCGTTACATTTGTCATATACTAGTAAGTTTTACAATTTATCTTTGCTTATTATTATTTTGTACCATTTGCACTTCAGAAATTTCTAGTACTTTATGTAATTGAGCAATTCTCGGCATAACTATCTAAACATGTTACAATACAAATATATTCTTGCTTGGCCAAATTACAGATGGCCACATGACCATTTAACTGTTCAATTCATTCTTGTACAAGCAAGTTTGACTTTCTGCCACATTTCTGAAGGCAAAATTCTAATTATATGAAATATTTTACCGATTAATTACTAATTTGATAACGGAATATTTATTTTGCAACATTAGATCTTTTATCGTTCTTTGTTTTTGTTTCTTCCTGCATAATTTGTAACTTTTATCGTTTAAGCAGTCGTTATGAACTCAATGCAGACAACAGAAGTGACTCGAAAATGAGAAATGTAAGTAACAGTTGTAACTATCAGGACAATGATTCAAATGATTCAACCGACTCATGCCTGGAACGATGACCTAGGACACTCGGGAAAGGTGGCGTTTGAGTAAACAAAATAAAATGCTATAACAATTTGTTTATTCGAAGATAAAATATCTTCATACGTGCACAGTTTAATAAGATTAGCTAATGTATAAATAAATATAATTTCTGCAAAAAATGAATGCGTATTTTGAGGTTTGATCAGACAGAAGGTATCACATAATACTGAATTTATAATTTACATGTTTTCTACTATGTCCGTTTAATTGTTACAAATGTAGTGACGTAAATGATCAATCACGAACGTTTGTCTGTTTGTTCTGGATCGTACAGTGTTAATTGTTTTTAAACATATCGCAGTAGTTTCTAATACACAGAAAATGCGACAAATTAACAGTTACCGGGACTGGTAAAACCATCTGTTGGTTCTGGAAAATAGAACATCTCAGCATCTCTTTCAGGATTGACTAGCAGCAATATATTTCGCACCCAATCTCTCTCTCTCTCTCTCTCTCTCTCTCTCTCTCTCTCTCTCTCTCTCTCTCTCTCTCTCTCTCTCTCTCTCTCTCTCTCTCTGACTTGTTGATTGTTAGAGGTGAAATGTTTACAACCAGATTTATAACTTCCTTATAAATTGAATTCTTCAAAATACAATAAAATAAGATAAAAACACCCTAGCGAAATTAAATGATTCACATTACTCACTACTTTTGGTGTAGACTGAACATGATCCAAAGCTATAGTAACTTCACTGCTCATTGCCACAACCACCACAAACCAAGTATTTAAGTATTTGTTTGAACGGATAAACTTCGTATTCAAGAAATCTGCATTGTACAATATCTGCACACACTGTAGCAAAATTATTTATTCCTCAGTTAAGAGAAGAATGATGATATTAAGAAATATGATGAAATAAATTTTCTTTGAGCTAATGAGTAGCATCGATAAAAGTCTCTATGAAGAGGTCTATTCATTACCAGGAGCTTGAGTAACTACCAAACTCTTCAAAGCCACGTTTACATAAAACAAGTTATGTACGTAGTTTAATTAACTGTTGTACATACTCACAACGTGTCGTCTTTACATGAACAATGACCTGAGTAATAGACGAGGGAAATACTCAGAAGATTATTTTTGGATCACAGATCTAGATCCTTGGTCCAACGTCATCATCTGACGCTAGAATAGACTGTATGTCAACAATCCACTGGAAGCAATGGATTTAACTTTATCAGTGACATTGTACTACCATTTTGTGTTTCCAGTGATGGAACAGACGACAGTGCACACTTAGCATACTGTTTGTCGATTAGTATAGCAGAATTGATCTCGGTAAATATTAGAAAAAACTTCAAAAGGCAACGAGAAATGAAAGTATCTTTATGCATTTCTCCCTAACTAAAACGTCTGGCAATAGCTAGTATATCCCATAATAATTCCCAGCACTTGAGTCACTTGGTGTATAATGATCATTAGTTTATATAACTATTTAAATTTACCTGGATATATCGACTGGGAGAAAGACAATGAAATTATATATATATATATATATATATATATATATATATATATATATATATATATATATATATATATATATATATATATATATATATATATATTAACAGAGTGTGTGTGTGTGTGTGTGTGCAGGAATGACGTAATGGAAAAGTGTTGAAGCAGCCTACACATTTTTCTCTGTCATTCAAATATACCTTTCTTTTAGTACATGTATGTTGGAAAAACAACAGCAAGTATTTAAATATAATGTCTCAATTTGCAATTTATATCGTCAAAAGAATAACTAAACGTTACGCAGCATTAGGTATTCAATCAAATAATGACTTACATAGTGCATAACAGGGTCAAGATTGAATCAATGAAGCATATTTGAGTTATATAAGTGGAATTATTCTTTTGTCTTTGCTGTACATCTGCTTGTCTAAATGTTGTCTCTCGTAAACCATAAGATCATCCGTTGAACATTTTCGCTCCTGATCGAGACCTCATGCCCAGTCAACAACAGCGTCATTCTCTCTCTCTCTCTCTCTCTCTCTCTCTCTCTCTCTCTCTCTCTCTCTCTCTCTCTCTCTCTCTCTCTCTCTCATTATCTCTGGGCCATCGAACAGGATTCTTCAAAAGAACTGTAGCAAGTGTAATGGATCGTAGAGGAATTTAAACTGCATGCCAAAAATGTTAAAACATTTTCTTAACAGTTCAGATTAGATCAGCAGAGACATCTTCTGGATCTATTAAAGTGTATTTCTAAATCTTCATTAGGATTTTTAAAAACTTAGAGTATGAATTATCTCTGATTACGAACCATTTAAAAAATATCAGGATACTAATATCACTCATCTTTAAGCCACTTTGCCTAATGTGTTGTAATGTAGCAAAAATACATAAACATCGGAGTGATTCAGCCGTTTAAGTAAATTATGATTAATCGTGAAACTTTGCCTGCATGTATGTATGTATGTATGTATGTATGTATGTATGTATGTATGTATGTATGTATGTATGTATGTATGTATGTATGTATGTATGTATGTATGTATAACAGCACAACAATGGCTATATGGCGGCATTTAAAAGGTCTTAAAATGTGAAGAGGAGGAATTACACATAAACCGTTGGAAGACATACCCTTCCTAATAGTTGTAATCCTTTAGTACAATGCAGTAGTGTTATGTATATGTAATTTAATTATTTGTGTTAGTTTTAAATTTCTTTTTTATTTTATTTTTGTTTCATTACATGTTATTGTTAATGATAATCTTATTCGCTAGATTTGACTTTTTACCAGAAAATTCAGTTCTCTGTTTTGACCGGATGAACAACGAAGTTCATTGATACATTTTGTTTTCAGCTGACCTAGTTCCAGACATTGATTCGTAAACAGAGTGAAAATCATTGGTCGTAATCAAGGTCATACTTGGCTTGAGTGTTAGTTCTATTTTGTAAACAACTTTTTTACTGAATCTTATAGTAGAATTAAGTTCTTCGTACGTGTCTATAGACTGTGTGCTTTTACTGCGTTGTTCAAACTAAGTGACCACGTTAGCCATCATGTAATCTAAAATCGCGGGTTAAAATTAATGTTTCAGTAATTTTTGTCAGTAGTAAACTTATACTTTGGGCTCAAAGTATTTGTCTTGTTGTTGACATTTAAGTTGATTTTCGCATTCAAAATAATTTATTCATCCTGGAAAAATTACTTGTGTCCATAAAGATTATTGGACAAAGACATTTATTGGAAATTATTTGGAATTCTAAAACCAGAATATTGTTATTGATTCATAAAATTCAACAAGGAACTGCTGACACAAGAGCACAAAACAAAATATAGAAGACATCATCACGTTCCATATTGGAACTTCACCGCGATTCGAACTTTAATTCAAAAAGAACATTTTAAACTCCAGAATTAAATTTTGGATTATATTCACAAATTATAAGTCCTTCTTTTACATTTTTACCTTTTATCTAGGAAAATAAATTTTTCTGTAAAATTTTTCCAAGCTTGTTGGATTCACTCTTTTCTTTGTTCTTTTTGTACGAGTCTACCGTTAACAGTATAATCAAGGTAAAGGTGTTAAAATTATGTAATCGGTACACAAAGAAAATATACAGATAAACGATGTAAAGTCCCCAAACACTGGATTTCTTAAATAAACTATCAAGCTCATGTAGTCAACTGAATTGTACACAGCATATCATAGACTCCGTCTTGAAACTGACACGAGCTAAGCTAGATGCCGCATCATACGAAATATAGAACATGTCGTTTTGTAATATAGAATATCAGTATTACATGGAACATGAAAGCAAGTGTATATCTAAATATTATCGAAAATATTAAAATATCATCAAATTGATATATATGCTTTCAAGCAATAATCAAACTGATACGAAATTTAGTAATTTTAAGTTCAAATCCTTTCAATGACACAGTGACTTTTGACGTCTGCATCATAATTCATTAACTTATTACACATATAAATAAAACACACAACATCAACCATCGTAAGCACACAAAATGATGCTATACAAGATGATAATTATAAAGTGTTACATTTGTGTTGGCTAAACAGTGTTAGTTGATGATAATATGCTTCCTTTCTTTTAATGTGATTGTATATATTTTCTTGCAAAGGTTTTTTATTTTTGTTTTCTCCATGTTATTTATTATTCTGTTCTGTTGTAAAAAGAAACATAGTAAAGAATCATAATAAATAAGATTCTGGTTCACACGTTGAAGATTTTGATATGATTACTGATTTCTATTGTTTTATATTTAATAATTACCTGTAAACTGTCGATACGCCAGTATCCATACAGTCTCTTTTTGATTATGATTGATTTTTTTGTAATCCTCATTTAACACAGTGTAGTAGTGGCCCTGCAAGGAGGGGGGGGGGAATCGGTGGGGGTGGGGTGTAAAAAAATTGCCCCACAAGCCAGGCGATGTGGGCACATTAGTGAGCTTGGTTTTTCTGTTCTTTTGTACAAAGGAAATTTTCATAGTTTCACATCCACCTTAGTCTAACCAGGACAATTCATCACAAATCATGTAATGTTGGGTTGCCTCTGGCAGATGAAATAACAATTGTTCTATGAAAGCAAAGTTAGGCGCCACTAAAGAACAATTTCCCTCGTAGAGGCGCCACCTAAAATTACCACCAGACATCTTGAATACTAGCGCTGCTACTACGCGTGGGTCATAAACTGCAGCTCTTCTTCGAACATTTAATTTCGATCTTTTCATTATATCTCGTTTTATATATCGACATGCTTATGGATAGATGATTTGCATACGATCCAAATTGATAAGGGTAAAACTGTTTCGCTGTAGAGGATATCAATTTACCAAAGTCAACACGGAGATATAGGACTTTTACTAACTAAACCAGGACATCATGATTTGCAAAGAAACAAACTAGTGTTGTATTTGCAGTGAACTGTAATTGATTAGATATGAAATTTCAAGTATCCGACTTCTGCATACAAATCCGATACATACGTTATACACACTATATACATCCATACACACAAAATATCTATATAATCCTGTTGTTATTCTATAAATATTTTTTAGAAGTTGTGACCTTAATCAATTATCCCAAAGTATTCCGTGAGCAAATATCAAAAGCATAACTAATTTTTAATCACTTTCTGTTACCAATATACGTTTCTAAATTAGCATGTTTCATTAGATAGCATAGACCGTGCTCTAAACTTTTACGTTATGAAATGTATTCAAATGAAAAACCTGTAATCAGACCTTTACAAAACACTTGATCGAACGATAATAACTATGTAGGGCGGAAACTATGTACACCACTAGGTGTCACGCAGTCGAACCATGCAAGTACCAATTATATAATTGGTCACATTGTTCTATATAATTCCGAATTATTGCCGACTTCGACAAAAATTCATATTAACTGAGAGATCTTGACATAGTACATAAATGTAATGTGAGTGATTATCCATTTTTTACACACACACACACACACACACACACACACACACACACACACACACACACTGAAAATCGAGACGAACTTATTGTTAATTAAAAGCAGGACTGATAACTACACGTGGTATGTGTTGCTTAACATTGTCAACAATAAAGTGCCCCTTTTAACTATTTTCAATTTTGACGGCTTTGGGAATAAATGGGTGAAATGAAGGCACAGCAGGTCTTTAAAAGTCTAGCGTCAAAACATATCTCCGCATACATTGTTCTATAGAAAAAAATACACAGCACCCAGATCAAATATTTCTATACTCAACAAGATCCCTCTTCTGGATAAATTACAGATGATGTTTAAAAGCGTGTATGTAAGGTCCATGGTCTATAGAAATGTCAGCAGAAATGTATATGTAAGGTTTGTAGTCTATAGAAATGGCAATAGAAGTGTATATGTAAAGTCTGTTGTCTATAGAAATGGCAACAGAAGTGTATATGTAAGGTCTGTGGTCTATATAAATGGCAACAGAAGTAAGTATGTAAGGTCCGTGGTCTATAGAAATGGCAATAGAAGTGTGTAAGGTTCGTGTTATATAGTAATGGTATCAGACGAGTGTATGCAAGGTCCCTTGTCCATAGGAATGATATTAGAATGTTGTGCATGTAAGAATACTGGTCTATATGAATGAAATCAGGAATAAGTATATATATATATATATATATATATATATATATATATATATATATATATATATTTATATATATATATATATATATATATATATATATAGTGTTTGAAATCTATATGACTGTGATCAAATGTGTGTAACGTAAGCAGTCATTAGTATATACTGTTACAAACCAGGGGTATTTGATTTGACTGAGAGGTGCCAAAGCCTGGCGCGATTCCGCTAGAAGTCATAAATTTTCCCCTAAATTCAAAGGCTTCCATACAACTTCTTTTGTAAATTAGAATGTCCAACGTGTCCATTCTATAAATAATTTTACTCTGATCAATACAAGACCACATATCACACAACTTTCCAATTGTGTATCAACCGCACATTTGCAGCGTTTCTCTAGACCAACTTTCCGTACGGTCAGCATTTCACGCCGTAAAACTATACAACGTCCCCTAATCAAGGAAGCTATTTTACTACATCACCTTAGACCAGTCAAATTATGCTCTTGAGCCACATCACGGCTATAAAATTGCATCATATTTGCCACCATGGAGACACCACTGTGTCCTCCAACGATGGAACAGTCCATTATTGTTTATGCCCTTGTGTAATTTACGTCTCCAATCATATATACTGCACCTGGAGTCACACAACCAAGCGACAGAAATACCCCTACGGCTCTGACCTGAATTCACCAAAAGGAAACCATAGCATCATGGAAACTCACTAACACTTCACTCCGTGACCTTTGCTCCTAGTAACTGGCTAATTATTTCGGGCAAATTAATATTTATACTGGACCGAGATCCAGCAATCAAACAAGTAAACATACAAATTTTATAATGCCTTAAAACGGGGCAGTATAACCAAATGCGCATATTCCAAATTTATTACATACATACATACATACATACATACATACATACATACATACATACATACATACATACATACATACATACATACATACATACATACATACTTCTTGTTTTCCAGTGAATATTGATCATTTCCATTTACCGTTAACGTTTTATTCTTCTTTTTCTTTTTCCCAAACTCTGTTCAGCGTTACCCAGGGTAGCTTCTAAAGCCGCATCTATCACTCTCAAAGCCGCAGAAGCCTAGGTTGAGTCTGCCAAAAAATTACGTGTAAGAGTATTGGCATACGCAAAGCGCATCAGCACTAAAACAAGAAACTGTACGTGCACTTGGAAAAAAATTGTAACTAAATTTTCTGCACAATTCTAGCAGATTTCATTGGATTTAGAAAAGACACAAAACGTGTCAACTCAATCCTCATGTAGAGATTTTACCGGTCTGATATCGGGTTATGGTTGAAAGAGGTTGTGGTAATTGCTTTGCAATTATTACCATGGAAACCTCCGATGATTTCGCAATAATTCATTCGGAATCATTAATCATTAGCAATTAGTATCATGGTGAATTTTTGAGATCTCAGAATTAGGCCGAGAAAAAGAGTTCATATTATCCCATACAAATGCAGGAATGTTTCATTATATGCTCATTTCATTTTACAACCAAGGGCGAAATAATAAAGGATTACACCACAAGAGGAAACAAAGTCATTGAATTTAAGATTTACTTCAAAATAAATACACAACCGTAGATTCCTCAACACAAAGTAACAATATTAATGCGCACATAACTATCCCCAGCGATCATTAAACTTAATCGCTCGCTCGGCTCTCATTTTGGTCTATTTAAAACTAAAATTGAATAAATGCGCATTGTAAAAACATTTCAAGATTGTCTGGAATGGATGGATTTTTTTCTGTTGATCCAACTCATTTCTGCTTTCTCCTTTATGATGGGCTTGATAAATTGGTTAAATTTAATGCAGTAAAGAGAATGTAATTTCAGTTGATAAATGTAGTCGCAATTACGGTAAGTTGTGTGTATCATGCTTTGCAGGGCATAGGTCATGTCATACTGATTTATATAACTACTTTTTTGGGGTAAATTCAAGATACATAGATGTAAATATATTTATTACCATTCTTATCAACAGCTAAATAATACATATGTTTATGCCCTCAAACGTGCATCCTCGATGTCGGAGGGACAGCAGCTATGACCTATATCATACATTGTATAACCACTATCGCTAGCCTAACATTGTGTTAGAATAGATAAAATGGGAAAGTTGCAAAGTGCCTGTTGTGTGACAGTCCATTTAGTCAACTAAAATAATACTCTTTCTCCATATTGACATTTTGGTTCTGATGTTCCAAAACATTCAGTTGCATTTTGTTCTCAATTTATTATTTTTATTGACTTCTAAAATGATAATTATCTGATAGATATACGATAGACCTTGGCCTCCGTATGTTTTTATGTGCTGTTTCATAGACCCTAGCGAGCACTTTACATAGTCTGAACAATTCTATTTATTAAAAGTTACAAATCTTTATATAAATGGTATTATCAATTTCTACGTCTCGCACGTTTGATCTTGACATTGCTAATATCACGTTTATTCGTTTGCTTGTTTAACTCGTCCACGTCGTGAAGTATGAAAATATATGGAAAATATAGTACGATTTTGACAATGTAAACAGAGATAAAAGGAGCATAAAATAAAATGCTAGTCAAAATTTAACTCCACTTGGTTGCTGTAAAGAGACGTATTCCAAATGGATTCAATCAGGAACACACGAATATGTTTAGTCACTATAACATCGAGATGGAAGCTCTTAATCAATTCTACCCTATTTAAATTAAACAGACTTGTTATCTAGAGGTAAAAGTGGTTATAGTACAAAAAGAAGTGTAAACCATTCATTTGACAAAAAAGCATGCATATTTTAAAAACAACCTCAGCGTGGTTAATCAATTTACTACAATTCATCATTACATAAACCACTCCTTGACTTGAGGCATGAAACACTGTTACTTTTGTGTTGGATGGATAATTGCATAACTGCGAAGTTGTACCTCTTGAGAAGTCATTGCAAATTATTGGGCAGTAGCAACTGTGTATTTGTGCCCAATGTTACATATCTGACTATGTAATTATCCCAAAGAAAAGATCGGCAAACAACATCAATCCATCAGTTAGTATTTGGACACTAAGTGGATGTAAAGACGCATAAATAAAACAAAACGCATAAATAAATAAATAGAATCATAGCAATCAGACCTACGAAGAAAAATTATATTTGAGTACGGACTTAATACACCTCATATCAAAACCAAATTAAGATACCTAGAAAGACCTAGAAATGTATTTGATGCCTAATTGAGGGAACGTCTTACATTCACGACGCAGACGATTCTGACTGATGCAGTGTCATAGATATTATTATGGGTGATTACTTTAAACTACGAAAAGATGTCAACAAAGCATTTATTGAAAATATCGAGACTAAGGGGTTCATTTACATTTATCCGTCCTCTCCTTGGAAATCTGTGCGAAACATACTTATTTACAGTGACTTTAATTAGAACTGATGTTACTTAAGTGAAACATTCAGGCTCTTCTTTGTCTTCTTTTAACACGCTCAATAATATCATGATTACAAGCACCCAAGAACCGCCAAGTGTTATCAGCAAGTATTTTAACATATTGGCTTAGCACTATTTGTTAGAGTGTAACTTGATTGATAACATTTTAAACATTCTACATAAATCTAGGCTCCATAAGCTTTTGTACATACTCAATTATATGTCACTGTCATTTAGGTCATATATCCGTTACTCAAATCAGTTTGGCCCCATTAGAAGTTGTCTGGACGAAACGTGATTGTTTGTATAAACTTGATCTATATTACTATTGCAAATCGTGATTACCTAAATGTCTGAATTCTAAGCTGTTTTCGGAATATTTCCTTCATTCGCAAAATTACTCACAGACCCGACGAATATGCGTTGTTATGGTTAAGTCTAGACTAATTATCTGATTGTGTTGCAACAGGAAGAGATGTTGAGGCTGGGAATTTTGCAGTTAAAGTAAAATTAGACAAACTACTCGCAACTAACAAAAGTTCCCTTCGATCATCTACTCTGAACCATAAGTTTGATCACATCTGACAGTGTGGTTTCCTCTTGTCAACTTAAATGCACTATGATTATTTTTACTTTTAGATTTGTTCCACTTAAAGAGCGCCATTGGATAGCAAAAAGTGTCCACCATACAAAAACACAGTTGCAGATTGTTTGACAAACTTATTATTATCATAAATGGGATCGTTGACAGTACTGAACAGGAATATAAATATATATTTTTAGGAAAGTATATGCACACTAAAGACCAAAAAGAACAATACGTTAATATATAATCAATTGTTATGTCCAAAGACCAAAAAGAAAAAATACGTTAATATATAATCAATTGTTATGTCCGTAGATTTGTATATATTCTGTTAATTATTGACTTTCACTCTAGAAAAATATATTTAATTTAATATAAATCTATTCTATCTAATGTAAAAGTACATGGTATTGAAGATTGAAAGCAAGGTTGCTTATTGCACCGAAGATTCCTATCATTTTGTCATAAATTCCAAGACAATCGTAGCATAGACTTTTAATGTTGGCAGTAAGAGCTGCAAATATGACATAAACTTTGCTAATTTATGTAGACGCATGGCAATATGTATCCAAAAGTCGGATGATTTTTAACATTTCTTCATAAAAAAGAAAACATAAAATGTCTGAAATATACGAGCATATATTTTTCTGCATAAGAATGGAATGTGGAAAAGAAAGGCGTTCTGGACATGTTCACAACTTGCTGAAGATATTTCCTTTCTTCTATGAATTTGACTGAAGCTCTATAAAATACCCAAACAGGTCATTATTGTAAAAAAACATTTCAGAAACAATAAAACCTTTTTAGTTTTTTACATATGTGATAAACACTTTGCATTACGAAAATTAAAGTATTCCAATCTAAAAGAAACCAGCACAAAATGGTATGTATTTGTCTACGCACTCATTCTGCTCTACGTCCACTTCTTCCACCCCATTTAAAAATATTGAATAAGGTAGGGTCCCTAGAAGATATATACTTGAATGACATTAATAAAAAGCATAAGTACACTACCAACATTCTTCCATTACCTCACTCTATATATTTTTTAATTTCAAGGTACATGGTAAATACAATTTTATCGATTATTGGATAGACTTTGTCCCAGAAAGATTTCGAATACTAATTCGTAATCTAGATCCAAGTAGGTAGGTTTATCAGCACTCATGTCATGTAAGCACTTGCTATTAGATTATAACACAGACAACTTTAGTGCATCCTTCTACTGATATTTGTCCTGGAATCTACAAAGTAACGCTATGTATTTAACTTTGGGAGAAGAGCAATAGTCTAACTTCGATTTTCTGGTGAAGATTCTAGTAAGGATTTGTTCTAACAGCATTTAGATTTTAACACTTGGTTAGCTCGCTTATGATCCAGAGTTAATTTCCCGAGAAGACCGTGTGCAAGGTATGACTGTAACTTATCTATGACTGGTTGTTTTCTTCAAGCATTCATATTTTTCTCCAGCTACATTGTACATTAAATCGTAGCACCTTGAATCTCCTTTCACTTGTAGTTTCATAAATATGCAAATTGTTTAATTTTCAATCGAAGTTACGTTACTAAATATTTTGAAGTCCTTAACTGCACCAAGAAAATATATAGAACGAGAAAGAGACAGAGACTTAAAATAACTTTCTTACTAATCATTGAAGTGTGACATACTGAGGTGTTCAAGTGCACATCCATACATCCATACGTAGAGACAGATTGACTTTTATTTAATAGAAATACACATGCGCACATTATTACATCCATAAGTAGGGACAGATTGACTTTTATTTAAAAGAAATACACATACGCACATTATTAAATCCATACGTAGGGACAGATTTAATTTTATTTAATACAAAAAGTACATACTCACATCCTTGTCTAAATATGTACACCAGTGTATACAAAGCTACTAACATGCACAAACATTGGTTTTAGTGTGTATAGTAGTCAAATTAATTTAAATATTCCTTTTTGTTGCACAATTTAATGCATATATAGTTCAATCGAAGCCTATTCAATCAAGATTTTTGTAATGATCTGCACTTTAATTATAATCAAAAACATTTAAACGAAAATTACTGATCGTTATGAAATTTTTCATTGGTGCCCAAGTACTAAAATGGGTCACGAAAAGAGACATTTTAACAATAGCTTGGAAAAAACACACACAAACACACATACATCTATATATATATATATATATATATATATATATATATATATATATATATATATATATATATATATATATATATATATAACATATCATCACATTTGTGTTTTGTTTTCTGTTTAGGTATCCATGATTGGTGTTTCAACCATCTCTCTTCAATTCAGTGTCTAATCAGGTAGGCTTTTTAACAATTGCTGAACGATTTTGATTAAATACTGAATGTTGAATTGTGTGGTCACATTTTTTCATGTTAAATATAAAAAATTAAACTACTTCAAACTAACTCTATTTGGCAGCAAAATGTACAACAAAAGGAAATGTTTCACAATCCATTTAGCAACAGACTCTTTCATATATAGTATTGCATTTAAAAAAATATTTGAGGCCCCAAATAGTCGCCTCTACATCTTTTTCATTCTTCTATTTCCAAAGTCCGTCTTTCATGTTAGGTCACACTGTGCATATAATTTTACAGCCACACAAGCTTTTCAAATATTTTTTGAATCTTCTTTTGTAAATGGTTATATTATGTAAAATTTGCTGGTAGGTTATAGAGCTTCGGTCAAACGCATAGAAGAAAAAAAAACATCCTCAGCAAGTTGTGAATGTCCTGGACGCCTTTCTTTTCCACAGTCCAATCCTATACAGGAAAAAAAACAGTGCTCTTATATTTTCAGATTTTATAAGTTTTCCCTTTTATGAAATGTTAAAAATCATCCGACCATTTGATACATATTGTCAGGCCTCTACAAAAATTAGCAATGTTTATGTTATACTTCCAGCTCTTACAGCCAACATTAAATATCTATGCTACTATTGTCTTGGAATTTATGACACAATGATAGGAATCTTCGGTGCAGTACGCATGCCTGCTTTCAGTCGCCAGTACCAATGACTTTTACATTAGATAGAATAGATTTACATTAAATTGAATATATTTTTCTAAAGTGAAAGTCAATTATTAATAAAAAAAATATACAAATCTATGGACATAATTATTGATTATCTATTAACGTATTTTTGGTCTTTCGTGTGCATATGCTTTCCAAAATAAATATTTATATTCCTGTTCAGTACTGTCATCACTCCAGTTTATCATAATAAGAAGTTTGTCAAACAATCTGCAACTGTGTTTCTGTAAGGTGGACACTTTGTGCTATACAATGGCGCTCTGTAAGTTAAACGTATCTAAAAGAAAAATATAATCACAGTGGACTGAAGTGGCCAAGAAGAAATCACACTGTCAGATATGATCAAACTTATGGTTCATAGTAGACAAGCGAAGGGAACTGTTGTTATCTGCGAGTACCATGTCTGATTTTACTTTAACTGCAAAATTCCCAGCCTTAAAAAGACTTTTTGTTGAAATACAATCAGATAATTAATCTAGACTTAACCAGTAACAACGCATATTCGTCGGGTCTGTGAGTAATTTTGCGAATGAAGGGAAGATTCCAAAAACAGCTCAGAATTCAGACATTTAGGTAATCACGATGTACTATTCATTAAGCTGATACAAACAATCAAGTTTTGTCAACTTCTAATGGGACCAAGCTAATTTGAACAATTATAGATGACCTAATGACAGTGCCATATACGTGAATACGTACAAAAGCTTCTGGAGCTTAGATTTGTGGATAATGTTTAAAACGGTATCAATCAAGTTACACTGTAATAAATAGTGCTAAACAAATAACAATTCCGTGTATGCTCAATAGTTGTTGATAACACTTTGCCGTTGTTTTCATGAGCATGTTAAAAGAAGACAAAGAAGAGCCTGAATGTTTCACTTCAATAACATCCGTTGTAATTAAAGTCACTAAAACAGTGTTTCGCACAGCTTTCCAAGTAGAGGATGGATAAGAGTCAATGAACCCCTTAGTCTCAATAATTTCAATAAATGTTTTGCTAAACATCTTTTTGTTGTTTAAAGGAATCACCTATAATAATACCAATGACACTGCATCAGTCAGAATCGTCTACTTTGTAAACGTAAGACATTATCTCAATTAGGCATCCAATACATTTCTAGGTCTTTTTAAGCGTCTTAATTTGGTAGGCTGATCATTAGTTTACAAGTATGTACTAGGATATCGGTTATAAATAGCTGCTTAAATCTACCTGGATATATCTACTGGGACAAAGATTATGAAATTGTATATTGATATTGATATTGGAGAGTTCACGAATTGACGTAATGGCAAAGTGTAGAGGGTACATACACGTTTGCTAATGTCATTTAAGGATACATATGTAAGAGACATGTATACTGGAAAAATAAATGTAAGTATTCAAAATTGCTGTCTTATTTTGCAATTCCTATGTTCCAAAGAATAATAAGAGGCTAAAAGGCGTAAGGTATTCCATCAAACAATGACTTACACAGTATTTAAGGGTCTCAAGATTGAATAAATATGGCATAGTTTTGTTATATACGTTGTGTTATACAAGTTGAAATATCAGTTGATCTTTGCAGTACACATGCTTTTCTAAATTTGTTGTCTTGGATCATCCGTTCAACATTTTCGTTTCTGAAACTGAGAGACCTGATGCACAGTCGACAACAGCGCGATGGTATATATGTATTTGCTTTGCTTTCATATGGAATATACATGCATGTATCAATGTATGATATATATGCGTATGTATGTATGTATGTATGCATGCATGCATGTATGTAAGTATGTATGTATGTATGTATGTATGTATGCATGCATGCATGCATGCAAGTATGTATGTATGTATGTATGTATGTATGTATGTATGTATGTATGTATGTATGTATGTATGTATGTATGTATGTATGTATGTATGTATGTATGTATGTATGTATGTATGCATTCATGCGCATGTATGTATGTATGTATGTATGTATGTATGTATGTATGTATGTATGTATGTATGTATGTATGTATGTATGTATGTATGTATGTATGTATGTATGTATGCATGCATGCATGCATGCATGCATGCATGCATGCATGCATGCATGCATGCATGCATGCATGCATGTATGTATGTATGTATGTATGTATGTATGTATGTATGTATGTATGTATGTATGTATGTTTAACGCCAACTTAGAACAAGAATGACTATATGGCGGCATTTAAAACGTTCTTAAATATGAAAGGGAAACTGAATAAAATCCTTAGTAAGATGTTTAAATTCTGTAATAGGTATAAACAATAAAATATACAGGTAAATGATGCAACATCAGCAAACGTTGTGTAACTTAAACAATCAATCACATGCAGCAAACTGAATTGCAAACAGCAGATAATAGACTCCATATTGAAACAGGCAGATGAGCTAAGCTACATTAAGCATTATACGAAATATAGAACATGTCGGCTTTATGATGTAGAATATCAGTATTACATGCAATACATAATCAAGTATATATATATATATATATATATATATATATATATATATATATATATATATATATATATATATATATATATATATATATATTCAAATATCAAATTTATAAATCTGCTTTCAAGCAATAATCAGGGAAACGATACGAAATTTATCAATTTTATATTTGGATCTTTCTAATGTCACAATGACTTTTGACGTCTGCATCATAATTCATTAATATATTACTCATATAAATAAAATACACAACATCAACCATCGCAAGCATACAAGAGAATGATATGCAAGCTGATAAATATAAACTGCTACATTTGTGTTGGTTTCACTGAGTTGGTGATAATGGGTTCCTCTTATTCTTTTATTTTTAATGTGATTGTATTATTTGTTTGTGGTCATCTCAAGATTGCTTGCTATTTTATTATATTGTAATAATAAACATATTGAAGACTCATAATGTTTAAGATTCTGATGCACACGTTAAAGATTTTGAATACGATTACTGATTTATATTGCTTATTGTGTTAATTCATCTGTCATTACTTCATTCTAGTATTAACTACTTTGCATATTTATATTTGCAAATGTCAATAGGCTAGTATGCAATACAGTTTCTTGCGATTATAATTGTTATTTTGTAATCATCGTGTAACATTGTGTGGGTAGTAGCTGCGGAAATGGAGTCGATTTAGTGGGCTGGGGCAATTGCTCCCAAGCACCAAGCGAAGGGGCGCTGTTGTGAGTTTTGGTTTTCTGTTCTTTTTCAAAGTAGCATTTCGCTTTCACCTTAGTCAAAGCGGGTCAATTCATCACAAATCCTATATTGTTGGGTTGACTTTGGCAGTTGAAATAAAGTCTGTTCTCTGAGTACAAAGTGGGGGCCAATAAAGAACACACCCGTCTTGATGGCTCGATAGGGGTGCCACCAGAACATGACCCAAAGAGGGCTTGAACAATTGCTCCGCCACTGCGCCTGAGTTGTAAGTGGCAGCCCTCCTTCAAGCATTTTATCCGATCTCGTCTTATATATCGACTATATCGACTTGCTTATGGGTTGATGATTTGCATACACCCCCCAATGTTGATAAGAGAAGAAGATATAAATTTACTAGGATCATCATAAGCATGATAGTGCGAAAGGATAAAACGGAGACATGAAGTTTATCAACTAAATCAGGACATCGTGACGTACAAAGCGACAAACGAATGTTGTATTTACAGCGAACTATACTTGAGTAGATATGAAATTTTACGTATCGGACTTTTGCATATAAATCCGACACATACGCTATACACACCATATATGAATATGTCCATGCACTCAAAATAGATATCCATATAATCTTGTTGTTATTCTAGAAATATGTTTTTGTTGGTAGTTGTGACCTTAATCGATTGTCCCAAAGTATTCCGTGGGCAAATATCAAAGGCTTACGTATTATTTAAAACTTTGTGATACGTTTCTAACATGAGCATGTTTCAATCAATAGTATAGACAGTACTTTGAACCGTTTCAGTTGGGGGTGATTTCAAATAAAAAGGCCTGTATTCAACACTAGATCGAAAGATATTTACCGTGGAGGGCTGAACTATAAACACCATGCGGTGTTACCCCATGGAAAGATTCAAGTACCAAATATATAATTCGTCACATTCTTCTATATAATTCTGAATTATCGCTCACCCCGAAAGGAATTCCTATAAATTGTGCAATCTTAACAAAATATGTAAATGTAATCATCTCCCTCTTTATAGTCACTAACACACACACACACACACACACACACACACACACACACACACAGATACACACACACACAGATACACACACACACTGAAAATCGAGACGAAATTTCTCGTTAATTAAAAGCATGCTGCATGTGGTGTTTAATGTTTTCAACAATAGATGCCGGTTTAAAATATTTTTAATTGTACCGGTTTTCGCATGCTAAAGATGGTTATTTACTATATGAACAATAATAGAGATTTTAGGATTAAGTCTGAATAGCGTGAAATGAAGGCACACTAGAAGATCTTTAAAATTCTGGCTTCAAGACATGTCTTCACATAAATTATTTCTATTGACAAGAAGATCCGATGCACCAAGATCAAAAGTTTGTCAACTCAAGATCCATGTTCTTAACAAATTACAAATGGTATTAAAAACGTGTATGTAAGGTCCGTGGTCTATATAAATGATATCAGAAAAGTGTACTTAAGGACCCTGCTCTATAGGAACATAAGAATTTTGTTTATGTAAGGACACTAGTATATAGAAATGAAATCAGGTGTGTATATAGGTAGCATACTAAGTCTACAGAGGTGGAATCAAAAGTGTGTAACGTATTTTAGTAGAGTCATTAGTAACAATATGTAAAGTATTCATTCTGCATGATAAAAGCGAAGGGTTTGCTATGTATATTTAATTTACATTGTTTGTTAGTGGCGTCTATTCTAGAGATCTTGTTAATGATTTTACGGACATTTTATCATAGGTCTGTTGATCCAAGGACGATTTGATTGATCACGAAACCAAGACCATTTGTCCATTGGACGTTGGGTCATAGAATTCTTGAGTTATTCATTAATTTTATGGACAATAAAAGATAAACACAAATTAATAAATATTTAATAAAAGGCTCATTAATAAGCCAAACTGATTTAATGCAAAACATATTTAGGATTGCATTTTTAATTTCTGCATCGAATCAAAATGTCAGATGGTACAAATGTGATTTCAAAACCTAATAGAACTATATGATCACATGTATATTCATTGTAAATGAGAATCTGTATACCATGGTGCTAAATACAACACCCCTACATAGCATTATATATAGGATGGTAGCATTCAATATAGTTGGTGGCATCTCATTATTAAAATACCATCAGGAGCTGTATCGGAGTCGTAAAACATGAAGTAAGCAAATCTCTCTGGTATACTCAACGACGTTTCGGTAGGACATGAAGGAAGTACTTGTGGACTTGTCAGTTAAATATAAGTAATCATTCACTCAGTGATTATGTGAGTTATTCACTAATTCACTTGACTGCATGATATAAGTTTTAAAAAATAATTTAATAGTGTATTACTACAGCATTTTTGAGTAAAATGTTCTCAATAAAATAAACATTCAGTTTGTTTAAAAATGAATTGGTGGGTAATTTTCTTAAATCTTCTGATAATTAAAATTTCCGTATTTTATAAATTTAAATACTTTTACGCATCGAATTGTTATTAAACATTCTATGATTAAATGGTCCGATGATTGAACAGTTATATCACCACATGGTTCTGTGATCAAACGGTCATGTAATCAAACTTTCCTGTGATCAAACAGTCCTGTAATCAAACAGTCATGTCATCAAACGGTAATGCGATCAATGTTTTATGATCATTCGTCCTAGGATTAATCGTCTGAACCACTTGGTAAACGACACGTGGTACCTTGCTAGTTTATATGCAAATCATTTCAATATAATAACATTGTTTCAGTTATTTAAATATTACAAGAAAAATTTGGAAATAGTCTCCTAATCTCCTATTATTGATGAATGGACTCGACCTGTCTGTCGCTACATAAAATAATGATCTCATTTTACTGGGAAAACACCTAATAACACCAACTTTGTTTCTTGAATAATAGTGTATTTTTGCGTAGGAGAATGTACATAGACATTTTCAATTATATATGAAGGCCTGGGGCTCTGTTGAGCAGAGAAGACTTTACAAATCACTCACATCTCACCTCTGTCGGCGCAAGTTCGAGTCTCGGCAGAACCAACATCTGAGAGAGCTTCCCAGTAACTTTGTTTAGAGCAGTCAGTAGATAACTATATTACAAGTGACATACAATACAAATAAAAATACTAATAATAACATCTGATTGCGTGAATGTAAAAGTAAAGACTGAAAGTTGATGATTTGGGTTTTTTTATATATGTAAAACTGCAAGGTCTAAGTGAGCAGCTTCTAAGAGAAAATAATTCATTTTTAGCATTCCTAGTTAGAACTAGATTACTTAATTATGACAATTGCAAAAAGAACGTATATATCACAACGCCATAGAATCATTGAAAAAATCGGATACTGCACTCCTGTGTACTATTTGCATCTTTAGACGTGAATACATCTACGAATAATTCCATCCTGTACACAGAATCTCAAATACTTATTCAATACTGGATTTCTGAAACGAGATGAATAATGTCCACCCTTTGCCAAGATAAAACTAGACATTATTTAACGAGGTTCATAACATCAATATTAAGTCATTACCCATTTGAGATCACATAGTTTTTACATTAGTGGAAATAGGAAAAAGAAAAAGAAATAGTTGCGTTCAATTTGACTGAGACATTGCGCCTTTCATTTACTAACAATAGTTCCTGGCGCTAGTGGCATCTTTTTCACTGTTCAAAACATAGTCACTTGTATGAATGTTTGAGAAAACATCTCATGTGAAAGAACATTTTGAACCAATAGGGCTTGAGATCTGTACCCCAAAATGGCTTTGTATCTGCAGTTTGATTTTGTTTAAAATATAACAACGCTAAAGTGCTTTGGTACGTTATATTTATCAACATAGCAGCTAACCCACTCTTTGCTTATGTTGCTACCAGACGACTTTATCAAAAGGCAGCTGCTTATAGCAGGATTATCATAGTTCGATGAAATCAGATATCACTCTAGTGCAAAGATGCCCTTAGATCATATGTGTGTTCGTATATTTCCGGTCAATTAGAGGCGCTCTAAGAGTTATTTTAGTTTTGTATGGAAAGGTGTTGAGACATGAAAGGACATGATAACATTATTCGGTATTACTAGCATTGTTATTATGCTTGGATATGCCTCGACTATTTTTGCAGGACTAAATATGCCTTAGATTTATGTCGGCGCAATATTTATTAAAAAATCACACTTTTGTTAACTGCAAATTTTCCGCAAAGAAATGAACCCCAAATCTATGAGGACCACCATGGATATTTCTGCGATTGGATTGATTTAGGGTTAACGGTGCTGTTACAAAAGAGATAAACTCAATAGTTCGATTATTCTATGTCGTTTCTTTTTTTCATAAATAGCCAAAGTTGTTGGAATAGGAACTATCAAAATAAATAAATTTGTGTATGATTAGTAGTGTGGGCCTAGAAGTGGCGAATAACGCTAATTGTGATTAGATTATTATGATTTAATGACGGCAACGTGCTTGAGAGTAGATAAAAAATGGACACTATTCACATCTGAGATTATCTTTTCTAGCATAAAAAAGGACGGAGAAATAATTGACACTTTAGATGACGTTAATATGCTTATGTCATGAATGTAGGCATTGTTTACTGAATTTTTTAGATTTAGAAATAAAACTAAACTTTGGAATGCTCTTTCCAATTTCGTATTTTTCAAGCTAATAATCCGTGTTTGTGAAGAACGTCTTTCTTTTTCCAACATTCATTTCTAATGAGATAAAAATAAAATTATGAAAAGACTTTTGGATTACATATGATCCCAACATTCAACCATAACTGCTATTGAATATAAAAGTGACATATTTCTCAGCCGTACATTACTATGTGCAGTTGTCTGCACATTAAACTACGCCCATTACTAATATTGCTAACAAAATAAATCAAGTAAAGATATCATTTGATCAAATTATAATGCAGTCTATTAAACAAATATTCGGTAAATAGTATCTGTTAGGATTTTTCTCATTGAATATAAGATGGAAATGCACAAACGAGTGCCATTCAAATATTGATGGCTCTGAGCGTAAACTGGCACTGTATTATTATTATTGCTTTGAAGTAGCTTTGTACATATCGTTGTGTTTGAAGTGAGCCAATGCTCATCGTGAAAAATTATAGTATGTTGACAGTCTTAACTTGCATGAATTTAGCTGATATTAAACTGATTAGCATTAAAATATTGTGCTTAAAAATCAAAATGATACAAATTACTTAATTGTATTTTAGGCTTTAATTAGATATAAACACCGAATACAAATAGTTTTGTTTGTGAATTTCAAAACAAGTCTTGGGGTTGTTTTGTTGCTTAACGTATGAGGAATTCCTCTGTAAATGGTTATTTATTTTTAATCATATTTTAGGAATTCTTTTGAAGAGGTATTTGAAAGGCCACAAAACACCCCATATTATGTATTCTATATCAATATTCTTTTTAACTCATGGAATTTGATTTTATTTAATTTTGGTAAAGTTTATTCGTGTTTGTATCTTTTACAGATCTTTAGTTACTGTCTACCTGACCTCCGTCTGTTACTAGCAGAATAAAGTACATATGATCTATAAACATATGCTAACGTATCTGTTACTGAGTGAAAATAATAGTCTAATGACGACCTTAGTATAATTTCTCATGGGTTTATGGGGTCTAGAGAGTTCTAGAAGAATTAAGTAATTTTCCATAGGTTGGGCTAGATCATTTATTGTGTTCCTGTTGTAAATCTTCAGACGTGTTTTATGTTGAACCTAGATATTATTCGAGAGGAAACATTTGTTTAGGCTGTTCAGTGGAAATAGAAAGTGCTCATTATTTTGGAGAATAATATTATTTTGGAACTGTTGTGAATTATTCGAAGGTGTTCTGGACAATGCCATATTTGAAATGTCACAATTACTGCCGGACCAGTACATTTCCGGTTTTTGAAATTTATAAGGACATAATCATTTTTTTTACATTCATAGAACCTTGGATTCAATTCATAATATTGTAAATTGCTCTCAAATTTTGATTTATAACATTGATAATTTAAACTTGTACTGCAAATCTCACTTTTACCTAAGCTAATGGTCAGATTTTCATCACTGAGTCGCTCAAATTATCTAGACCAGATGTTTTCTTGTTCTTTAAATAATAGAATGTAAACAAATGATTTTTTATGCCAAACAGAATTATTTTTCTTGACAAAGTCAATCATCTGGTGCCTCAAATGTCAAAATCTTGTATGCCATTTCCGTGAGTGGAACTTTGAAAGGTCGATCTTGGTAACTTTCCGTTTCCAAGTTTGCCAATGCAACAATCGGATTATTCGTATTAGAAATGAATCCGTTTTGGTGACACTTAACTTTACTTTGCTCTGTAAAATCATTCTCCAGTAAATATTAAATGTCATTTTTCAAACACTCTTGTTTTGAGAGGATTCACCCAAAAGGGATTCTATTTCAGAGGTGCAAAATCTGCAATCTCAGCATAATGATAGATTTTATTTTTTCGCGTTGGAACATCAGGAAACAAGTGCTCACATAATACTTCTTTATTTTCTTATGGTTGCAGAGGTGAAAGCTTCAATTAGTCATGATTATATATAGCATTATACCTTTGTAGAAAGACAATGTTTTAAACCTGATTTAATCAAAGCAGTATATATAAACTCTTTTTTATTATTTTGTCATCGTCTATCAATAATTACGAGCAGTATTACCTACACCATAAATTTGCTTGTAATAGATGTTAATAGAACGGTCATAAATCATAAGTATTTACCGAGGGGTGTTGGTAAAATATCTTATTTGTGATAAACAATTTTGATACCTTTAAAAACAGCATATTATTTCTATGATAATTTTCAATAACAATTGCTTCTTTTGACAATTGTCTCAAGGAAAAGGCAATATTTACTTATTTCTAATAAGAGGAATCTCGTAATAAAATCCATTTGAAGAAATTAATCTTCGTAAAATTGTAGTAGATTTATCAAAAAGGAAGAATTTATTGATACTAATGACTTGTCTTATAATTTAATTTAGAACGTATGAGAAATGGATGAAGAAGAAAAACAGTTCCAAGAAAAATTCATCAGATTACCGTCATCATTTATCCTTGAAATTGAAGACCTTACCAAAAGCAAGCAAATAGAAATAAATATAAAAAAACTTGAGCACAAATGTGGGGCCGATGAATTTGAATCGAATACTGAGACGACTAGAGTTTATAACTTGCTTTGTTTTTTACACTGGAAGGCAGATGAAAGAGATAAGGCATATGAACATAGCAGAAAAGTTTTGGAGATGGAGAAAAATAATATTGTCTCGCTTTGCAATCGAGTTTGGATGCTACGAAAAGATGGCCAATTGACTGAAGCGAATGAATATCTGACTGATGTGGAAATCTTGGCGGAATCTAATAAAAATCTTCTACTTCAAGGCAAAGCAGAAATAGCTTACTCCTATTCTGTTTTCGGTCCAGGCTATTTCTCGCAGTCAGTAGATCTGTACAATCAGTTACTTAGTGAAGCAGGTGAAACAGATATTGGTGCGAAGGAAATGCAACTTTGGAAGCTAGACTTGGGAATTATTTATAGGAAATATTGCAATCCTGCAAACATGCTGCCGAAACAGGATTGGAAAGAGAGAAAAATAGATCAAATCGTTAGAAAAGCTGCTTCACTATTTTTTGACGTTGCTAGTTCTAATTGTCCAGCTAGATGGAAAGGAAGGTGTTATGCATCGCTCGCGGAGCTTTCATATTCCATATACACTGGAGTAACAGTTACAGCAAGTCAAGAAGAGTTATTTCCAAAGGAAATTGCAGACAAAAACGTCGAATATTTTCTGGATTCGGCTCTTGAATCATTTATGGACGATTCACATGTTCTTAAAGTATGTGGAAAACATTTTAAATACTTGCAGAAACTAGACAAAGCAGAAGAAGTAATAAGGAAATCCCTAAGCATTAGAGAAACTTCCTATGGCCATCACCATCTGGCTCTTGTCTTAAAGAAAAGGTTGAAAAGCAAAATACTTAAAGAGAGAAGAAGATGTGGAGAACATAAAACAGAGGTGAGTTCCTCAAGCAACGCCTCTGTAAGGAATGATACATCCGGATGTAATGAACAATCGCAGCTGGGGGAAAAGAGACAAATGTCTGGTTTGAATGATATAGAGAATGATAATACATATTCAAATCAATCCTTCCGTGTGAGTAATGAAGATGGAAATTGTAGGAAGAAATCTGAAAATAACGATGTGGAGAAAGTGGCATTAGATATATTGCAGAATGAACATTGCAAGCAGCAGGAACCGTTATCTAAGGATTGTTATCTTCGAATTAACACCGATAAACCTCAAATGCCACAAGGAAGATACCAAAGTATGAAGAAGGCACAAGCAAAGGGCTGCAGTGGCTTGTTTAGTATACCGGATTGTGAAAATGAGGCTGTGAAAGAAATTATATATCATTTGGACAAGGCTATCGAATTCGGCAATGAATGGGCTTCTTTGGACAAGGGCATATTGCTTCGGCAGGTAAACGAGCCTAAGAGGGCGTTTGATATGTTTAGACGGACTATAGACTTGAAAGCATTAAGCACAACGATGATAACTGTATCTTGCTATGAAAACATGGGCGCGTGTTGTAGAGATCGTGCGAAGAATGAAGTAGATCCAAAGACGAAGAGAGCATTGGACTCAGATGCTATCAAATATTTTCTAAAGGCAATAGAAACTCTAGCTTATAAAGCTAGTAAACAACTAGACAACTTGAAAGATGCATGGATGGCATATCCAACCCTAAAAGACATTTTTCAGCCACAAGAGAGAAATATTGGAAAACTGAGAGAACTTGTTGAGCTAAGCAAAATGCTCAAACTATATGGTGAAACCCAAGACTTTATTAAACAAATTAAAGAAATGAGTGAGGAACAGGTCAAAGACCCTCAAATAATTAGTGGAGAAATTCACATTTTATTAGCAAAAAGACAGTTTGAAGAAGCGGCAGTTTTGTTGGACCTGCAAAAATGTACAAATGAAAAGGACAAAATAGATAAAGAGTTGTGCAAGTTGGTATACCTTGAATGTGCTCTTCATTTGGTAAATAAGAAAGAAAACGCAGGTCAAAGATTTCAACAAGCATTTGTCGTTGACCTTGTCGACCATCAAAAAGAAAAGAGTAAGTGGAACTTATTTCTTCTTTATGACGAGGAAGCATTCGCCAGTCATAATGGAAACACAGGATCTGCTGTCCTACTGGCAAAGAAATTGGAGGATTTTGTGTCCGGATTCTCCGATTTACGGATCGCATGCAATAGTGATAAGGTTAAACCCGGTAAATGGAGGAATGAAAAGCAAACAAAGCAAATGAAGTCGAGCATGCATATTATTTTGATACTGGATACAAATGAAAAACCCATTGGTGATTTTGAATATTTCATTAAGATAGCTCATGAAATTTACATGCAGAAGACGTCGAAGCTGAGTGTAATAATTATTGATAACTGTGATTGTCCACTAGAGTTCACTGGATTTCAGAAAATCTATTTCAAGACGGAGGATCTTCAGAAGGATGATTATTTTATGCGCTGGGTTCGACGGTTTTTCTTTACCTTGTTAGGTGTCAGAGAAACTGAATATTAAGTACACCAATTGCGCTAATAGGAAGACTGTATCTAAGAAAAACATTTTATAAGTAGGTCATCACTTGGGTTACTACTGTCTTAAATAATTTTTGGGATTCTATGTGCTGCCTTTTCAAAAATCATGCAGCTTACTTTTAAAGGTAAAATATGGTACGGTTTCAATACACGTGATAATATTAATTGTATTTTAAGTGTAAGGACCTACAAAACAGTATGTCTTTCTTCAGTAACATTTATTAGTTATAAATTTCATATTCGGTTTAATAGATGCAAAAAGGCATTATGTGACAATATTTGAGTCCGGTAAGTGCATAAAATCTATCGCTTTACCAAACACATAAGTTCTGATCCATTTAATATTTCAAAAAGCTTATAGTTATACTAAAGTTCTATTTCATCATGATGATAAAGCATACGGAAAACATTTTACAAGAACATAGCTTTACAAAATGGTGTTTGTAGCATCTATACGAATTCGATACAAGCAATTGCATTGGCAAATTCTCTTCTTCTATTACTTTTCTACCATCATCTCTTTTGTTCTGTCATTGATACTTCTATACTCACTTAATAAGTTATTCTTTTTACGTATTTGTCTGATTTGTTCTTACATAGAAGTTGACAAGTGTATTAGGACATGCTTATCATTAATTTAATACGTATACATGCTACTTCAGATTCCATATGTCCAAATTCTTTATCTCTTAGTCGATATTTATTGAAATATTAATGACATTTCGGACATGCCACTGACAGGTGTGCAATAGACTTAAAGTATAATACCATAGTTAAATAAAATATATCTTTTAATGGACATTTTTCATATGCATTTAGGAGTCATTTTTCGTACAATATAGGTTTTCCTCATCGCCACAATATGTTTGTTCTTAACGTATGACGTTAGTACTAATATATTATAATATCTGTAGAATATAATTTCCTATTGACAGAAGAGTTCTGGGTTTAATCCATAATATAAAAGTCTTGAATTTAAAGCTTCCTTAAATATTCCATGACTTTTATAGTTTGATATATAAGTGTTATTCATAAGTGACCGATCAAATGTCTTATATCCATAATCATTTGTAAAATAAGTTTCCTTTTTGTATATAAAGAACAGCCTTTTATTGCCACATGATCATATACTCCGTTCTACTCCTTCTGGCAGAAACAAATATGATCGAATTTTATTAGTGTAAAGAAGATAGTGTCCTTGTATAGAGATGTTTGCGGAGTAATAGTCACTTTTATTGTGTGCATTTTGTCTTATTAGATTTGTTTATATCTTTTTCTAACAGTTCAGAAGTCGCAAATTATTTCTCATTTTTTCTAATTGATATGTCGCGGGTAGGAAAAAGTCAAAAATGCCTATTAATGTCGGATCCAGCAAAAACGGATAGTTGTAGGATGTCAACAACTCCAAATTAAATAAGCAAATAAAATAGTAGCTAAAGTGAGAAATGGTTGTTCTTAATAATAAATAGTTTACAATTCTCCCAAAGTATGGAATGAATGACCACCCTCGTCATTTTCAACTGTGGCAGTATAGTTGTTTAGAAAAGAAAGAGTTGTATCAATTTTGATTGTTACTCGCCAATTGCAAAATAGCATCGGGTGTTTTTTATGACAATTTCCTAGATAATATTACTGCGATATATTCAATGCAAAAAAGAAAATAACTCGTGTAATGTTTTCCTTCTCTTTTTCCAATGCAGCAGTATTTGAAACAAAGCAAATTGTTACTTGCTGGGTCCCATACTTGATGGATTTAGTTTAACTACCACACCGTGAGAGATAAAATATATATGCAAGGAGCTATAGTTTATAGGTATCAAACTCAATTATCTAGCAATTATAGGAAACTTTGACATATCACTTATTAGCTTAGCCCCTAAAGTCCATAATTTAATCTGATTTTAAAACACCATATACTGATTTTAAACGTTGTATTAAAGACTGTTTACGTCAGAAATGGCAGGCATCATGGAATGATGCCGTGAATAATAAACTTCATACCATCATGCCAATCCTAGGAGAATGGACTCCGTCCTACAGAGCCGACCGTAGGGAGGAGGTAGTCATTGCTAGAATTCGAATCGGCCATACTTATTTAACCCACTCCTACATACTAAAAGGAGAAGACCCACCAGAATGCATATCTTGCAATGAACCATTCACACTTAAGCACTTTATGCTGGAGTGTTTCGACCTCCAATCTACACGTAATCAATACTATAACGTGCAAGACATGAGGGAGTTCTTTGATACAGTTAGTATTTCTTATGTTATAGACTTCCTTAAAAAATAAACATATATCATAAGTTATTTTATGTGATATATATGTACGGTGGCTAGATTTTAATTTACCTTTCATACGTTTTCGTTGTCATACATATTTGCAATCCTCGTTTTTTTATCACCGTTACCATTTTTATCGTTTTACCTTTAGCTATTTGGTTTCGTATCGCTGGCCGATACAGAACCTTTTTACCATTTGTATATAATGAAGGATATAACCTTTTGTTATACCATTTTTATCATTTTACCTTTAGCTATTTGGTTTCGTATCGCTGGCCGATACAGAACCTTTTTACCATTTGTATATAATGAAGGATATAACCTTTTGTATGGCGCTAAATGGCCTCTTTGTGCTGGTGCGCCGTAAAAATTCAACCAACCAACCAACCAACCAACCATAATTTACAGTCATGGTTGTTTCTTCTGTAATCTTGTTGTCCTAGTAATAAAGGACTTTCAGTCAAAATTAAAATTATTTCATCTTAATAACAATAATAATAATGGATCATGTTTAGACAGAATACTTGCTTACATATTGTGGATAAAGGACATTATTTCATCAAGTGGGTGAAAATGTTTACATTTGTTTTACACAAGAGGTGAAATATATCCGCAATTTAGGAGGAGCATGCAGATGGGTACAAATGTAATATTACGGATGCAAAGTGAATTTAGCATTCAGCTTCCATTTTTTTTCAATATGACACTGTCAGGTACATTTCGCTGCACTGAATGGTATATTAGTCAATAGGTTTCACATTAAGGTGTAACGATAAAGTTTAATATAAATTTCATGTGTTTTTATACGTTCTATTACAAAAAGGATGCTATGATTATATGTGTATTGTTAAAAATTAGCATGAAATCTTTCTTGGCACACAAATGTATTATTATTATTATTATTATTATTATTATTATTATTATTATTATTATTAGCAGTAGTAGTAGTAATAGTAATAGTAGTAGCAGTATTTAATTACGATAATAGATCATCAACAAATTAATAGAAGGAAACAAAACCCTCAAATTTTGTAAACTTAAATAATTTAATTAGCAAACTTATAAGATGAAAATTAAAGAGCATCTACAGTATTAAGAAATTGATACTTTTTTGTAATTTAATTGCTTGCGTTTTAGTTAAAATGTTCTTGCTAATTTTATTTTATTTTATTACATGTTATTGCAACGATAATTTTATTCGCTGTATTTGATTCTTTTGTCAGAAAATTCAGTTTTCTTTTTTACCTGATAAACACTCAGTATATTGCTACATTTTCTTCTCTAGCTGACCTAGTTCCTGACCTTAGTTCAGAGACTGATAAACACAATGTGAAAACCATTCGTCGTATTCAGGGTCATACTTAGCTTGCGTGTTGTAAATAACTTTTTTATTTTTAAATCTTATAGTAAGATTTGTTTCATACAAACAAAGCAGTAGAGCATTTGTTTTACTACGTTGTTCCAAATAGGTGACCACGTAACCCATCATGTGATCTAAATCACAGGTTAAAGCAGACATTTAAAACCTAAAACAATTGAGTGTTCCTTAGTACTTTCAAGACTGGGCTATTGTAATTCAATTCTGTCTGGTTCATCTCAATATCTACTTCAGAAATTTCAAAAAGTTCAAAAACACTGCTGCTCGGATCATCCTTAGAGTACCACGATCAGAGCAAGCCTCTCCGCTGCTCTGTACCCTATACTGGCTATCCATACGATCCAGAATTAAACACAAAATTTGGTCTCTGTGCTACTATTCTGACACTCGCATTCTCAATATTCCCACTATGAAGTTCAAATCATATGGACAAAGTTCTTTTGCATACCAGGACCCAGCAACGTGGAACGAATTGCCCACTGCACATATACTCAAAAGCATTGTGATCTCGTTCAAGAGCGCCCAAAAACTCATCTATTTCAACTGCAAGAACAGTCTTAATGACATAATAATGTATAATTTTTAACGTATCCTTACCTTAAAAATTTAAAGCATGTTTTCTGTTTCTAATCGTGTGATGTTTGTTCTTATTTTTGTAATCATTTCAATATATGTTTTTTTAATCCTTTTTAAGCGTTCTCAAATGCGGTAAAGCGCTTAGAGCCTCTAAAGATTATGTGTTATATAAAGTCCTCGTTATTATTATTATTATTATTTTTATTATTATTATTATTATTATTATTATTATTATTATTATTATTATTATTATTATTATTATTATTATTATTATTATTATTATTATTATTATTATTATTATTATTATTATTATTATTTTGTAGTGGATTTCTTCAATCGTACTTTTATACCTTCGTACTGAAGTTACTTGTCTTGTTGCCATTTTAGTTGATTTCTGTATTGAAAATAATTCATTCATCCTGGAAAATATTTGTGATCATCAAATTTGTGGACAAAGACATTTAGTAGAAATTATTTGGAATTAAAAAACCGGAATATCATTTTCAATTCATAAAATTCAACAAGGAACTGTTCACTTAACAGCACAAAGCAGATTATAAAATACGCTTTCCATATTGGAATCTCACCGGGATTCCAACTTCAATTCATTTAGTGATAGGACTTATATTTTAGATTCCAGTATTACTGTTTGGATTATATTCACAAACAGTAACTCTTTTTTCACACTTTTACGTTTTTTCTAGGGAAATAAATCAGTTTGTAAAACTTTACAAAGCTTGTGGGCTTCACTCTTTTTTCGCTATTTGTACGAGCCTACATGTAACAGAAATAAATCCAAAATAACCTTTAAAAGTTCTAAATAAGACCAAAATAATAGTGGGCTCTGAATGAAATCCAGACCCTCAAATGTGTTAGTAGGCCAACGGTATTGTTTTCACAATGGTATGGTCAAGAACTCCTTTGAATAAAATCACAATAATCCCAGAATAATATCTTAATGACTTTAAGAAGGCTATCGAGGGGTATAGCACCCAGAAATAAGGGTCACCATGCGGATATACAACATAAAATCGAAATTAATGAACAAAAGGCGACTAGCGCAGTTCTCGTAAATGGCAGCATAAGAGATTGGTTCCAGACTACAGTAGGAGTTAGACAGTCGTACTTTGTCTCACCCATTCTCTTCAACATCTACCTGGAAAGAATCATGTTAGATGCATTGGAAGCCCATCCAGGTGGTATCAGAGTTTGAATAATCATCAACCTGCACCTCGCTGATAACATGGATGGGTTAGCATCCCTGCCTAGTGTGTGCGCTACAAAATGTAGTTCTATGCTTTTTTGTTGTTCAAAATCACCTTCCCAAACTGATAAGTTGATCGTTTTCTTTTTGAGTTTCTATTTTTATTAACATTGAATAAATCAATATAAGACATAATTATCAATTAAACATGAAAGATGGCTTTTGGTGAATCACTTGAGACCCTGATATCCATAATGTATACAAGTTTCGTTTACAATCTTGCTGCTGCCTGGGATATAAATAGATAATAAAAATGAGTTATTTTAATAAATTTATTATCAACGTACTGATAATTTGGCTTCAGGCTGCGTCATCGTTTGTGCGTGTGTGTGATTTGGATTTTCAACGTACCTTTAACAATTTTTGTCAGTAATATTTCTACGATTTCTGCGATGTGGCAGTTTATAGTGATGTCTAGCACTGGGGTATCATGTCGCAGACATGTAGCATAAAGTCCCACCAAGTCACATTATCCTGACACCAGGCCGATCAGTCTTAACACCAATCTGTTAATGCTGAGCGCAGTTGTTAATACTATTTGATAAAGTCTTTGGTATGACTCTACCGGAAATCGAACCCACGACTTCCCACATCCGACGCGGACGCTCTAAGCACTAGACCACCGGAGCGCTCTTGTGGGAAGGGACGCACATGTTGGTTTACAACGAAAATGTTTACATAGGTTATGACCCTGTCGAGTTTAAGCTTCGAATTGGCTTTGGTTCCAGAATGTATGTTGTAGAACACAGGCATACAGTTTCAACAACTTTGACCAAACTAATTTTAGAATGAATCGATCACATTGGTGAATGTTATTTAGTGTTGCGAAAACTTAATATTTAAGAAGAATAGCCAGCATAACAATATCAACATAAATTATTACATAGAACTGTTTAGAGTTTCTAACTTTGCATGACACCTCCAAGTTCTTTACAAGATTTGTCCAGTAATATAGCTCGAAGCAGATGAGAAATAGACTTTCGACTATTGGTTTACCGTGAAAAAGTTATTGCTTGGAACCACTACTTATCTGTAATGTTTGTTGTTATGGTTGACTTTGTAATATGTCTTTTGATTGATTTGTACTGTACCGAAGATAACGTTTTTATGTCTGATTTTATCTCAGATTGGTCTATGCTAAATTAATGATCAACTATTCATGGTATTAAGAATGCTCATGTGTACTTTAATAATCTAAGGGATTTCGCCATTTTGTAAAAAAAATTTGCTGTGAACCTTATTTATGTAAATACATTTTTTGTTGTTTTGTTTTGTTTTGTGTGTTTTCTGTTTCTTTTGTTTTTGGTTTGTTCTTTGGTTTCCAAGTATCTGACTATTTGCAATCACATTTGTTCATAGACTATCTAACGTAAACAAATATTTCTAAGCTAATATGTGCTCAAAACATTGTAATGCTTCTTAATTTTGAACACATAACCATTTTCTAGCTCTTATGACTCTTTTAGTAACAGAAAAGAGCGGAACGGACAATTTTAGTAAAATCCAACAGATACTTTATTGCCCTAGATGCAAATTTAAAAAGATCTTATGGCATTGTGAATTAAATCCCAAATAGTCATTCTGAGATAATTCCAGTGGTATTTCGAATGAATTCCAATCTTGAATGTAATGATGTAACACTAGTCTGGAATAGTGTTGGGTTGATATTCTTTCCGTCTTGATGTATCAAAATGATATAATCCAAAATATCTATGATGATTTCACAATATTCACAAAGAAGTGATTTAGTTCAAAAATATTAATAAGCACTTTATGATTCAAATGAATAATTTAACTAAATTATTCGCCTTAAATTAAATCTCAACACCACTAAATTTAAGATAAAAATAGATAATTCTGATGTCTATAACTTGATATCAAAACTTAAAAAACACAATAATAGGAATACATGATGAAGGTCAAAAGTTCATTTCATTAATATTCTAAGTTATAAACAAGGTCAGGTCCGTTACTAAAATTTTAATAAGCTACTCGCAAAGATCAGGTAGACCATGTTTTTATTTCGAAGTGTAAACCAATATCCTGAACTCAAATCCAAATAAACATATTTTCATACAGGTGATAATTGTGTTAATATAGAATCTTCAATTATAGACAAATATTAGATATGCAATATGCTATTTATCAAGCAAAGAGCTGGCATTAGTCAGCTTGGTTCAAACCTCATGCTATTATGAACAAAATTAAATCGCACAATACAAATAAAATAAACTGAACACAGTTAAAATACAAACGAAGAAGCCAGAATTTTACCTATTATAACACTTGGCCGGTACCAAGTGATTGCAAATGTATTACATTGTACATCAGTACGAGGAATGGGTAATTATGATTAATCGATCTCATCACTGTCGCTACTTTGACTAAACGTGATTAATTTTAATTCTGTGTAAATTTCACTGAACTTGCATTTTATGTCTTTATGCAGATACACAGCACGAGGAGTAAAAAAAATTCCAAATGAAATTGCAGATAAAAATATCGAAACATTTCATAATTTATCACTTTGTGCATGTGATAAGCATTTTCATGTTTTAAAATTATGTGGAAAATGTTCAAATATTTGAATCAATTGGACAAAGCAGAAGAAAAATACTGTGAAAATCACTATGTATGACCACTGCCATGCCATGGTATTGAAGAAACAAACACTGATGAACAAAATAGGACATGGTCTTTACAAGACTGGTAAAGAGGCTCCACAGCGTTATAGAGGGGGAAACGACTCCTTCTTTAAATGGCAAATGCGATCAGCAAAGCCAGAAAACTACCCCTGATCCTCCATTTACAGGTTTCCAATCGCCCTCATTAATATATTCAAAAAAGAAAGCAGGATAGACTCTTAGTTATGTCATCAATATACCAGCAGACGCGAGTGATGCTGAGAAAATTATGTCACATCTGAATAAAGCAATTGGATTGGAAACTAATGTGCTTCTTTTGAAAAGAGTTTGTTGTTTTGACAAATAAAAGAGCATACGAAAGCATCTGAAACGTTCAGAAAAAAATGAAAGATATAGAAACCTCTACTGTTACTATGAGACATACTATAAACATCTGGTCACATGATCTAGAGATCTTGCGAAAGAAGAAGCAAATCCAGAAAATAAGAGAAAATTGGAAGCAAATGCCATAAAGTACTTTTGAAAAGCAGTTTAAACAGCGGCAAAGTTAGTCAAGAACTTAGTTACTTGAAAGATGGGTGGATGGTATATCCAACGCTGAAAGACACGATTCAACCACAAACGAGAGAGATGTTTTAAACTGATAATCTTTGCAGCACTTTAGATTCTGGCAAAATATGGTGAAACACTTGATTTATGACATCAGATAATTGACCTAGATGACACAAAAGGAAACGATCTTGCAATAATCTGTGGACAGATTATGATTTTAATGAAGGATGGTCATTTTAAACAAGCAGCTTTTTTTCAAAACCTTCATAGATGCACATAGGCAAAATACAAAATTAGTGAAGACTTCTGTAAATTGGCTATCTAAATTGTGCCTTCAGTCTGTTGTGTACTGACAAAAAAGATGACTCAATGTATATGACTCAATGCGCTGCTGCGAAGATACATTTTTTGCTGTATAAACCAATTCGCAAATTTCGTCCATATTTTTACACGAATAAAATAATGTCACATGTATAGTTATCTATTAATGTATTGAATAGTTCATAATTGCCTTTCTGTAGAGCCCGATGATTAGTTTCAATAATTTATTTTTATGACGATCTAGTTAATGAGGACTACTGTGATCCTGTGATGGTTGATATATTCTCCAACAGGCATTGTATCAGATTCAATTATATTACAGCGTGCTCGTACAATATTTGGATCAGGCAGGTAACAGTTTTATGTGGAAAAGTGAGTTGGTTCATATATCATTCTATCAAATTACTTTGCATTAAAAGCTCGTGCAGTTCATTCATCATTGGTCTAAGACGGTCTGCATTTAGAACATCCGTAATACTAGACGAAAAGGTTTTCCCAATAAAAAGTTACTCAGTTTGGCGTCCTGTATACCGTGTGATTAAACTGTTTTTGTTTCAAAGAGATAATTGTAAATGAACTATTTCAAGATCTGGTCTCCTTTCTCAGTATATCCTTTCGTCAAGTAAACTTGCCACAACATCCCAAAACTGGATTCTCGCATTCATACAACCCTCCATCTTTTTATTATGTATGTGGTTACTTTTTTAGTGTGACTGCCATTGCAACGTATTTTATTAAGTTTCAAACTTTTTATATGTGAATTCTAAAGGTGACTCCAACCTCAGATTAAAAAAGATAGAAATATAAAATCCTTCAATAATGGCTGGGAGAGCACAGAATAGTAGATTGAAAGAATGCGTTATCTGTTATCATGAACTCGTGTTGTTTTACATATGTAATGCGTCTATCTTCTCTATGTATTGTTATTGCACTTGTAACATTCTAAATATTCTATTTGCTTATGTACAATGTTTAATACTCTGAGTTTTGTTGTATGTGTTTTTTCATTTTAATTTTAGATGCATTAATATAAATTATATTTTGTTGAAATCAACCCAACATTCATTTCATCATCTTGAATGAGTAAAATTGCTCCACCACCCCGACCCCGACCCCCCTCTCTCTCTCTCTCTCTCTCTCTCTCTCTCTCTCTCTCTCTCTCTCTCTCTCTCTCTCTCTCTCTCTCTCTCTCTCTCTCTCTTGTTCTCTATATTCTTGGGCAGTTGCGGACTTCCAAATATTTATAGGCATAACTTTGATTGAAATATAAGTGATGTTTGTATATGCGAAAGTACAGTTTCTGTGTAGCGAGATTAGAACATAATCGAATTTTTACGAGAGAAATAGCTGGAAAGGAAATTCGGGGTTTTCCGATTAACGTACAATATTACTGGAGAAAAGTGTGAATGCACAAAGAAAGCTATCAAGCGCAGATAAGTGACCGCCTTATCTTGCACATATTCTTCTCGGAAAATGTACTCTGTACTCTGGAAGCTACTAGTACCATTTTTAGAAATCTTTGGTATGACTCGGCCGGGGTTCAAACCCGCAACCTTCCGCATTTGAAACGGACGATCTAACCACTAGGACACCCTAGCGGTCCAACGAAACATGAATGCAAACTGTTTTTGTACTCGCAAAGTTGTATATACATCATTATTTGGTAGATCACAGGAAAATCCCATCACTTTAGTCAGGGATCAAATAAATTGTTCTGTGTTGTAGGATGAACTAGCAATAGTTTACATCAAATCAGTGCAATACATTTATTTGAGTCTAGATCGTGAACCGGTGTTTGGAAATCTTCCTGGGACAAAGTCTATCAAATAATCAATAAATTTGTACCTATCATGTACCTTGATATTGGATAGTATATGGACTGGGGTAATCAAAGATTATAGTGTACTTATGCTTGTGTCAATGTCATTCAGGTATATACATAAAGTTGTAATTAGTATGAATAAATAGATTAAGCTTCACAATATACATAGTCTATCAATACTGAAAAGAATCAAGATAGAACAAATGAGGCAAAATTTATTATATAGAAGTAGAAATTTCATTGGTTTTTGGTGAACATCGACTTTTCTACAAATTTACTTTTGCATTCTAAATTTATTCTATGAATGTTAAAGTTCTTGGTTTGATACTGATTCAGAGTGATTTGTATGGTAGTCACTTTGAGTCATCATCTAGCGAATTAAAGACGATCTACCAATATTAGCATCAGAAACCCATTCTTCAATTCGCTCACTTGTCTGAGATGTACCTTGCTACCGTGAACGGCCCACCAGTCTGTTTTTAAGAATATGATTAGGCTATCTACATCCTAAATGATTAGATGTTGGATAACTCACATATTTAGAATTGTATATATCTTCAAATACTTTTTTTATAATAATCATTTGATTAAAGTAACTTAATCCTTTCTTAATTTATCTTGATGTTACCTCTGCTGTACAGGAGCCCGGAGCCTTGGCTTGATCACGTTTTCAGGGTGGGGATGCGACGGGTGAAGGATGGATGAGTAGAGTACATATCAAAATAGTCCATATCTGGAGCTTGTTCATTTAATTATGTTGACGTTGACCTGAACATTTTCTGAGTCACAGATAGGATAAAATTCACTATGCTCTGTGGAACTATAGTTAAACATGAGATTATTCTTACTTTCCTCTGCAAAATTTTTCACCACCATCTAAAAGATAGCTATTTTATTAGCATCAAAATTGATTGTTTCAAAAGTGGTCAGTTCAGTTTTCACCGGACCATTATCTATAGCCGATATTTTACAAGTATAACGATCGTTATAAAATTTCAATCAAAATGCCCCCTGGTCTCAACAAGCAGTTGCAACAAATGCATCTGACACCATAGTCCAGCAATGTATTTAAGAGAATAACGTGCATCAGTTGATAAAAGGATATGATATCGTTGATACAAGGATATGATATCGCTTAATACAAGGACATACAAGGATATGATATCGCTTAATACAAGGACATGATATCGTTGATACAAGGATATGATATCGCTTAATACAAGGACATGATATCGTTGATACAAGGATGATATTTGTTTTCAAATGGAATCAGAACATGCAACTTCAATGAGTAATCAAACAATAACCAAAAAATGGAACTTGTAAACACATATAATTGATATATGGATTTATAACCATAGATGATCAGTGTAAATAATTTATACACAAATATGAACAATATACGATCACTGTATAGACCTGTTACAAAAATAAAAATTATGTACCTTTCAATCACGAGTAAGATGAGCGTATTACTGATTTTCACTCCTATAGTGACACTAAGTTGTATGGATTACAAATGGATGATATTATTTCGTGGCGTTCAAACGTTCTGTTTCCATTGCTCATGGTCAAGGAGCAAACATTAATGGTCCGTCTATCCCTGTCTGCGAAAATATCACTTCAAAGCATCCTTATACCCTGCAGACCCGAAGCTTTGGCAGGATTCCTTTTTGAGGTGATAACTTCATTGCATACAAACTGACTTGAACTACTTAAATAAAACTTAAACGCAAAGTTGATCAAATCCAAATCACTGACGTAAAGTCAATGTACAATAAGAGACCTCCAAACTCTCCTGTTAAAATATGCTTCTTTGAAAAGCAGATTTACTTATCATGCTTCTTAGTAAATAATATGATACTCGAAACAAATTTGCTAGGTCAAGTTTATGTTTGGCTAAATTCATCTAAAACACCTTTCATCTACCGGCTGTGACAAATTAAATTCTGCTTATAAAACTCAACATAAAATATTTGTTATTTGAATGGGTCCCTTAATCATGTCTCTCGAAAATGTTTAAACTGATTCCTCTTGAATTACATTCCAATCATGCACACAAACTTCTTACCTCCTCATATCTCTTTTTTATTTAAATAATGTTATTAAGAATGTTTCGATTATATTTATGCTCCAAAGATGCATTGATATTATTATGTTACGACTCTAGGTCTTAAATTAAGTAACAGAAGTAAGTGTAAGTGTAAACAATCACTTAAGTGAACACTTCTTCTCTCTTAGTTACAAAGTGAAAATTAAAGAGATTATTGTGAATTAAGTATCAAATAATCCTAAATGCCCAGTCACAAGTCCAATTATTTCGAACAAATTCAAAAAGTCTTGAATGTCATGATGTGACGTCATTATGCAATCCACAATGAGTTCACAATGATTCCAAATTATTGCGTTTATAAACATTTAATTATTCCAATTAATAATTTAAATAAATAATTCCTCTAGAAACACAAGTGTAAAGAATATCCACAGACCGTTCTTAAAGTAGGAATGAATTATTTGTTTCTGAAATCACTTGACCTACAATTTAATGGGATGGCAACTGTAAACAAAACCGACTTGAAACCATTATACGTAAACAAGTATATTTCAAAGATTTTCTGAACGAAAACATTATGTCAACATGTTATTCACCTCTTACAATAATGGACAAATGTTAGTCATGAAAATATTTTATGTGCAACTCCAAACCATGTGCGAAAGTTAAGTACACAATATAAATTAAATATACGTCATGCCTCCACTCACAAAGACAAAGAAACATTTATACAATAAAGCTTGCTTTTATATATTTGTCAAATAACTATATGATACCATAATAATTAAAAGTTACGTAGGAAGAGACTGTATGAATGACAGTCGGTTTGATTAAACAAAATATATTTAAAAAATAAATCAATATGGTACTTCTTTACTAGTGAGTATATCAGTCATATATTGTTTCCTCTGATGTATCTAATGTCAATGTTGCATTATCGCAGCATCAACCGCAATCTCAACAATCTCTGATTTTTCGTTTTTATTTTTAAATTAAAATATGGTGATTGTGGTCATGAAATCACGATCGATACAACTTTTTAACTTTTCAATTAATACTATGTATCTGAAGTTATTCTAATATTAATCATTTTTCTGAGCTGGACACCACCTATCAAACAGTTGTTCTTGTTCCTTGCAAATTCGACAAGGGCTTGTTCCGTTTCTTGTAGAAAATTCACAAACGTTGTCGATATACCTCAGGTACTAACTCAAAACTCTTCAAGATATATTCCTTAACCACCTCATAATAAGCACTCTGTTGTACCGACAGTAAAGTGTAGTCTTTATGAGTATTGCCAATTGAAGACACTTTATAATAAAAGCGCTTTGCTCTCTTGGCTATTTCAATTATATGGGAAATTTCTATAGGTGAAGAAAGTATTATTCATTTTTTATATTAAAGTGTCTACTTCCCTAATATTTCTGGTAACATCACAATCCTAACCTGACTGTGGACGGGAGTGCTCCCCTTGCCAGTTCTAATTCTCTTAATCTATATTTGAATATTTATCATTCCGTTTTTCCTCTCGCACTCTGTCTGCCTCTCCATTTCCTCTCACTGAATTTGTATTTCCATCTTTGCTCTATCTCTCAACAACTGCATTTTCTCTCTCTCTCTCTCTCTCTCTCTCTCTCTCTCTCTCTCTCTCTCTCTCTCTCTTTCTCTCTCTCTCTCTCCATTTCTCTCTATCTCCATTTCTCTCTCTCTCTCTCTCTCTCTCTCTCTCTCTCTCTCTCTCTCTCTCTCTCTCTCTCTCTCTCTCTCTCTCTCTCTCCAGTTTGTGTTACGAACTTAGGTCTTAAATTAATTAACAGAAAAAAGCGAAACCAACAACTCAAGTAGCATCAACAAACGACTGTTTTCGAAACGTTAGAACATGAAAATGTAACAGATACAGTAATCTGAATTATATCATAAATCACCCTAAGTGTCCTACTACAATTCCAAAAACATACAATGTTCCGAATGAATCCCATTAGTCCTAAATGTTCTGATATAACACAATGATGCAATCCAAAATGACTTTGAATGGGTTCACAATTATGCCAAAATAACGTTTTAATCCAAAGCCATTGAGCACTTGGCAATTCCAATGAATCATTCTTCTCTAATCACGACAAGTTTTCCCACAGCCTAATCTTAACTATGGGGTTGCTTATTTGTTTACCAAATTCTTATTGATATAACTTTTCCCTTGACCTATAACGAAAAAGGATTGAAACATTTCTGGCGAAGAAATCTAGTCAAACTCATAAAGACCGAAAATGAACACTTGCTACGTGAACAAATCTGTTTATTTACAGTTCTGAACTAAAATGTTTGCAAACATGTTGTTTACAACTTATAATCACAGACAAAAGTTTGTCATATAAATATGTGTACACTTTACAAGCATGGACAAAGGTTAGGCATACAATATAAATTAAACACAAATTAAAACTCGATCTATTTTTTTAAGTGCTCAAGTCCTTAATGATTTCATATAGCACCAAATTGATAGGTAACTCTGGACATGCTATAACAATCAAATTCTTTTTAAGTAAAGTCAGTTTCACATTTCATAATATTATATGACTAAACAATAGTTTACCTGTTAGCTTGAAGGCGATTGAAATAATGTTAGTTTATACAGCATATATGTCATTCTTTCTTGACTACAAGCAAAAACAACTTTATTTTCATTTTCAATACCTAACGCAATTTAAAAAAGAAAAGAAACACATACCCATACACGATGTTTTCTGTTTAGATCAGATGATTCCTTTCTCATCCACAAAGTTTATAATTATTATGTTTGAAAAATAAGTATTACCGCCGCCACATCAACCCACCCCATGCTTTTGAAAGACGTGTTTTTTCAGCATTATATTTTGAGCCTTGCAAATTGAGCAAACAATCCGATGATCTTATAAAGCCATAGGAAGAAACGCATACGATTTGTAATTATTGACACAGCCAAACATCCGCAGGTACTCAGTGTCATCCAAGTGATTAGCATTGAATGCACGACATGTAATCGTCGTCGTCCAACTATCATGATACTAATATGCACCTTTGCGCTGAAATGTAAATCTTTTCTAGACACAACTCATAATCCCACTGATAAACGATAGATAGACTTAGACGTAAAAGTTTGTAAAATTTTAAAATAGTACATAAAAATAGCGTACTTCAGATTTGTAAAAGAAAATATAAATTAAACAAAACTTTCATGCAGTTCATCTAAGGAAAAGTTATTATAGAAAGAGATTAAAACATAATACACAAAATAAAATATTTTGAGAACAAATAAATGGGTAATTTATACAACTACAATTTACAATTGGAGCATGATTAAGCAACGAACAGATACAGAGTACAGCATGATGAACAAGTGTGGCATATCAATTATAATGAATACAATGTATCGTTATCTAATGATAGATCATATAATCTGCCAATGTCATAGGTTTAGAAAAAGTTAACAAAATAGCGAATAACTCTAACATTCCTCCTCATGATCGAAGTTGTGACAATGGAAGAAATAAATAGGTTATTGAAAGGCGGTTCCGAGAAACTTACTACTGTACACCTGGGTTTAATCAAATAAAAGTTCCTTAAAATCTTAAATATCATTACAGGACTCCAATACTTGAACACTAGAGAAAATGATTGATGAACACATAAGTTCAATGCATATTAGGGACAAAAATGCAGGATCAACATATACATTTATACAAGATAGCAACAGACTAATAAAAATGTAAGTATCTACACTAAAACAAGTAAATTGTTTTATGTACTTTTAGGTAGCTGCATTTCTATAGAAATTATATAGAGCAAATAATGCCTCAAATGTCCAGACAATTTGTTATGAACATGGATATTAAAGAAGTCACCAACTTAATTTTTTTCTATTTAGTTGTCTCATTTTACAATTGATTTTTTTAATACCACAATGGGTACTACCTTGGTAAGTTATTTAGCTAGTAAATAGATTAACAAAATATGTATGTCAATGAACATAATAAAGATACATATAGTTATCCATTGTAAAATATGAATCTAAGACAGTGAATCAGATAACGAGAGAAGTAGAGAAAAATGCCTGAAAAGTCTTACACAATTCCTCATTTTATAATTCTATTTCTGAGTCTACGCTATATATATATATATATATATATATATATATATATATATATATATATATATATATATATATATATATATATATATATATATATATATATATATATATATATATATATATATATATAGCACGTGCATCACCAACCATCATAATCGAACTTTCCTCTTACAAAATACGGTAATCTTAGTTTGTAAAATTTCAATGAAATTAAAAATTATTCGGATAAAAATCACACATTACAAAGTGTTAGAAGAAAGTATAAAAACGCATACAAGCTTTATAACTTTGTGACTGAAATGGCGGACTTTAAATCCTGTTTGAAAATTCAGTATAATTTAAATCTCAAACATAAAATCTTAAGAACGAATTAAATGACAAAAAAGACATAATGCTATGGAGAATAAAATCTTAATTGATGACTTTATAGCTGACTTGATAAAGTTGGAAGTTGAACAGTTACAAAAAAAAAATTATTTCACTGATGCAAAATATTTGTTAGTAAAAGATCTATTACACCTATAGAAGATGTCTACTACTTTTTTTGCAGTTACGAAAGCAAATATAATTCCACTGAAATAACAAAAACACAACGGTTAAAATAAATTAACTGACTGAAATATCGATTAAACCTATAAAGGATGACCCGTTCTTTGATAACCATTGGAATATCGTCTGATCATCCGGGTGCTTCTGAAATCACCCTAAAATATACATCACAACAGTTATCGGCTGCTTCATAATTTTGCTCGTGCTTTATTTCTTCTACAATTGCGTGTGTCTGATTACTGATAGCTGGTCACGCAATACTAAATTGGTTATCCATATCAATAATTGATGCGCTAAATGATCGACATCTAAAACTTGATCATCAGTTGAATATAGTAAACAGAAAGTGCATAGATAATTTGTCTTTGTGTTGATAAGGATTTTGATGACATTCATTATTTCAAACTGTAAACCTGAAAATAAAATACGCAAAAGAAAAGCAAGAAGATCAAACCTTGCATGGGATAATTACTTTTTAGAAAGGGCTTGATGAAAACTGAACCGCTATAAAATCTAACAAACTTTACATTTATAAAACCATTTACATCATTCCATCAAAAATATCTGAATAGGTTGATTAACTATCATGAATGTAGACGGACTTTGGAAATATACTTCTAAGAAACAAGTAACAGTAATTACTCAGACTCCGTTATTTTAGTTTTGAACCTTAAATTTGTCCTCTATTGCTATACTAGGCAGTTTTGTCTGTTGCAATCAAAGATGGCAAGCAGTGTCTACATAGCTTGTCATTCACTACCTTATCGACAACACCAGGCGTAGCCTACCTGATCAGCCATTGGACTAAAGGTAAGCAAAAAACGAAGATTAAATATGTTTTGGCGTGAAAAAACACGCTATTGTTATAATTACGATCTAGTACTGTAAATAATACAGCCGGTAGCTATTGTATGAATGTTTTTTTTTCCAAAGTCATCATAAATGATTTTGCCTTTTCATTGTTAGACGGCTTTATAACAGTTATGACTAAAATGCAAACGTTTATCAAAATAAAACAAATTCAGTAGACTTCATGCATTACTGGAAAATTAATGGGATATAAAGTCTTGGTTGTCCGATGTAAGGTGTGGAAAGACAAAATGTATCAATGTATAATTAAGGCTACCATCCAGTGCATAAGAGACTTACTTTGCATATAATCTTTTCATGAAACAAACTATGGAAATTAAACTATTATACCAAATATTTAAGTCTTTCTGTTTGAACCGATGCATTAAAGAAATCAGCATCGTACAATGGTTGGACAATACTATAGCAATATCATCTCTTCCTCTGTGAAAAGAAGGATGATAATGTTAAGAAATATGTTCATGTACATTTTCTTTGACCTATTCAGGAGCATATAGAATATGTAGTTTTCTTATGATGACATCTACTCTTTACCCGAAACCTGGGTAGCTTCCAAAATTTTCAAAGCCACGTTTACGTAAAACAAATTATGTAAATGGTTTAACTCTTTTACATGCCTACAATGTGAGGCCTATACATGCAGAGTGACCTGGGTAATACAGCGGAAAAATATTTAGAAGTGATTCCTCTGGGATCCCTGGTTTCGAACCTTAGTCCGACTTTATCATTTGCTGTAAGAATAGACTGTCTGTCAATAATCCACTGGAAGCAATGGATTAAACTTATGTCAGTGTTGCATTTTACTGCCATACAGTGTTTCCAGTGATTTTGCAAGAGATAGTACAAACTTTACATACTGTTTGTTGATGCACATATCATATATGATCTCAATAAGTATTAGAAAGGATTTCAAAAGACAACAAGAAATGAAAGTAGAGTTTTGTTTATCTTTCCAAGTAGAATATCTGGCATTATTTTGATCCCATAAAAATTCCCAGTACTTGAGTCACCTGGTGAATAATGATGATTGCTTTATATCTACCTACAAGGATGTCGTTTATCAACAGCTACTTTTATCTACCTGGATATATCGACTGGGACAAAGACTATTGGGCAGTTCAAGAATTGATGCAATGGAAAAGTGTAGAGGGTACCTACACGTTCTCACCGTCATTCGATGATACTTTTTGTAAGAGACAACAGTACATGGAGACATAAATGTAAGTATTAAAAAATGCTATCTAAATTTGCTACTCATATGTTCAAAAGAATAATAAAAGTCTACACAGCATAAGGTATTCCATCAAGCAATGATTTAACACATTACTTTAGAGTCGCATGATTGAACAAATGAGGCAAATTTGTGTTATACAAGTTGAAATAATATTTGATCTATGTGGTACACCCACTTTTCTAAATGTTTTATATTGGAAACCACAAGATCATCTGTTGAACATTTTCGTTTCAGCTAAGACTCTCGATGACTTTGTCCACAACAACGTGATTGTAAGGTAGCCTATCAAGGCCATCGTACTTGATTATCAAAATAACTGTACGCAGTGCCATGGTTCATAGAGGAATTTAAATTGCTAAATTGAAACTAAATGCCAAAAATGTAAAAATATTTACTTTACAAATCAAATTAGATCATCAAAATCAACATTTGGAATCTGTAAGTAGTGTGTTTCCAAATATTCATTTGGAATTTTAAAAACTTTCAGAATATGAATTATATCTGATTACGAACAAGTTTAAACTTATCATGATACTAGAATCACTAATCTTGTAGGTCACTTTGCATAATGTTTTGCAGCAAAGATACAAAACCATTCAATTGCTTCAGCCGTTTTTGTAATTATGTATGTATGTATGTATGTATGTATGTATGTATGTATGTATGTATGTATGTATGTATGTATGTATGTATGTATGTATGTATGTATGTATGTATGTATGTATGTATGTATGTATGTATGTATGTATGTATGTATGTATGTATGTATGTATGTATGTATGTATGTATGTATGTATGTATGTATGTATGTGCAATTTAATTACTTGTGTGCTAGTTTTAAATTTCTTTTTATTAATTTTAATTTCATTATATGTTATTGTAATTATAACTTTATTCACTGAATTTGACATTTTTCCAGACAATTAAGTACAGTTCTGTTAAAACTGATAGCCATGCAGTTGTTTTAAACTTTGCATCTTTAGGTAACTTACATTTTGGAGCCAGTTTCAGCTCTATAGTAAACAACTTTTTAAAAGTTGTGTTATTCAGTGTAATCAAATCCGTAAATGACCTACGTGCGAATTGACATATAATGTTTCTACGCCGCGGTAAAGTAAGTGATAACGTGACGTGATTAGGTCATTACGTAATGAGTTTTAATTAGTGTTAAGACTAATATTTCATAGTTATTGTAGTCGGTCGTAAATCAAATTTTCGGGCTCAAAAGTATTTGATTTGCTGTTGTCATTTTGATTTAAGATACTTCTTTTTTGTGGAATTTAATAATTGTTTACCCTTTAGAATACTTGTGCTCATCGCAAGTCATGGACAAAGATATTTACTGAAAATTATTCGGAATTCTTCAGCCGAAATATTATTCTTGGTGATTCAATAAGGAACTGTTGACATGACAACCCAAAACCGTTTATAGAAGACGTCATCGCCTTCCATTTTGGAACTTCATTGGGATTCAAATTTGTATTCACTTTTCCATGATTAGTGTTTGGATTTGATTTATAAACCGTAAGTCTTTTTATATTTTTTACCTTGTTTTCTAGGGAAATAAATTATTTTGTTAAACTTTACAAAGATTGATGGCTTTACTCTTTTCTTTTGTACGAGCCTAGTCACGTAAAAGTTTCAATTCAAGTACCGTCTTGTTTAGAATTAGACTAGATTTTTATATAAGATTCCTTTACATTCTCTAACGTCGTAGGTCAAGTGAAAATGTGCTTAAGCTGAGGCTATCACTCCTGTTTTGGTTTGGTTTTTGAAATCTATTTTGTGATTAGAATTTACAGTTGTGTTGTTATTATCAGAACTAATATCAGAACTGATTTCAGAGCAATTACTTTCTAATAAATCCAATATTTTACAATACCTATTGTATTATTTAACTCATTCATTTTCTTCTTTACTTTGTAAGGACCATACAATCTAAATTGAAGAAAAGTTTGAAGAATGAGCAAGAGAGAATAAACTCTATTACAAGACTCAAATATTCTCTCAAGTAAAATTTTGTGAAAGCATAGTTTCACTTGCGACTTGAACTGCGGAGTGCCACATTCAAAAATAACATGGTGGAAAATCCAGACTTAAATTTTGACCTTTGACCTGATAGGACAGATATAGGAAGGCCAAACTGAGTAAAAAGCTTTATTAAGCTCTTCAACAAATATTGGTTGCCTGACTTGGTCTTAGGTAAGGGACCAACACAATCTAACATAATTCTGCTAAATGGTTAGTCAAATGTAGAAATTGGTTGTAGATCAGCCTTAGGTACCTTCTGATTGGGTTTTCCTACCATTTGACAAGTATGACACAGTTCCTAAACTCTTCAAGTAATATAAGTTGTCTGAGACATCGTAATCTTTATCAACCTTTCTAGAAGAGCACATCCTATCAAATATTGTGCTTCTTCCCATGCAAATTCGACATAGGTCTGGTCAGTTTCTTTTCTAGAAAATCTGAATTGTTTGCCGATAAGCCTCATGGACCAACGCGTAACCCCAAAATATGCACTCCTTAACCAAATCATTATCCGAACTCTATTGTACTGACAGGGAATGGTAAATATCACTAGCTTTACCAACTAGTACACACTGTAGTAACTGAGTCCAATACTCCCTTGGCCTTTCAAATTTTTCTGTAGTCTTTTTTAAAACGAGGAAAATATTTGTGTACTTCTTTTTCTCTAAAGAGGGAACTACCCCAATATTTTTGCAATGTCAAACCTTGAATCTGTATGTGAAGTGGAATCGTGCTTGTCACGTGCCAGCTCAATTTATTTCATTCTAAGTTGAAATTCCCTTTCATCCTTCTCTTTTTACATTTGTCTCTTTCTCTCTCCTCTTTATCAAATTGTAACTGTTTATCTTTCTCTCCTCTTTTTCAAATTGTAACTGCAATTGCTTCTCTTGCAACTGCATTTGTTTCTCATTTTCCTAAAGCTCAAGACTTCTTAACTCTACTTCCATTTTCATTTCCGTTTCATTAATATCAGTGATTGTCATAAATTTACTGACTGATGCCAAACACTTTTATCAAAAACGCTTTTCCCAACCAAATATTGGATCAAAATATTTTAATTTCTCGTTTCGTTAAATAAGATTTTGTTTCAGAAAGATCGTACTTTCTGCCAAGCTCAAACAACTCATCTTTCTTAAGACTATCCAACTCTTGTTTAGTTGGATTAGAAAGAAAGGTTTTCACTTTTGATGACATTGTAAATGAACGCCTGTTGCTTTCAAATAAGATTTCAAATAAAATGTAAAGTAGTACTTGGGATTTAGAAACTAGGAAAAATTGAAATTTCAAAAATATCTGAAATATTTAACCAAAATTAAAATTTTCTTTATTACGTGACAAGGGCTCGTACTCAATAACAAAGAAAAGAGTAAAAGCCAACCTGCTTTTTAAATTTTAATAAAACAATTTTTCCCATAGACAACAATGTAAAAATTGGTAAATAGGATTTACAGTTGGTGAATATAATCAAAAAATGATTCTAAGAATAATAACACAAATCCTCTCACTAAATAGTCATATAAGAATTCAGGTTCAAGTCCCGACGACGTACAAATATGGAAGGCGATGTCGTCAGATGTAGTCTAATGTATGAATAACAATAATTTCTCATTTGAATCACAGTCTTTGTTTCCGAATAATTCCATAACTTATATAGCTTTCAATTATTCTATAAAAAAATCACCTTGTTGAGTGTCAGGAAAATAATTATTGAATCCAAAAATCAGACGAAGAATAAAATATTCTGGCAATAAACTTAAAAAAAAATACATAAATACACCTTGTTCCTTTAAGGGTTCGAATGACTCTGCCCGAAAAAATATTAGAATGCGTATTTAATTCTCCGAAATCCTATCTCCAGTCTCGCGAGACTGGTCATGTGGTCTCTTCGTGCGCTAGTTTTGTCACGTCGTCCAACAAAGACCCACTTAAATACCAAACATAAAAAGGTTGTTTGCAAACATTGATCACGCAGAGAAAATATGTATGTGATGCTGACCAATCATTTTAACTTCCTATTGATTTGTTATCAAGGTAAGACGAACTAAATGCCAAAACTCACGTATTACATCTTTGTCTTGAATAAACAAACATTGTATTAAAAATATATCTCACTACTAAAAATAGAATCTCAAATCAGAGAAAACTATTCATGAGCTTGGTCTTGAGAACAATTATGTTAGAAAAATAACAGATATTTGAAAACAGTATCTCCATTTGTACATTACATATATCGGTAGATAATGTAGAAATATGGGAACAACAATAACTCTTGGGAAACAACGAGAATCAACAGAACTGCAATATAAAATATGTCTCTGTGGGGACGAGGAAAATATGATGTTAAAAGTACACTGACTGACCAACATCAACACTTACTAAAACTTTGACGGACCAGCATCCACACCTACTAACCAACGTACTGTTTTGACTTATCAGTACCAGTAGTCTACTGACCAACATGTACACTGAATAACTATCACGCCGTTTGTCTGACTAACACGCAGTCATTTGCTGACCAACACTCACAACTGGTTACCAGCTAAGTGTAGTATATAAAGAGGTTAATAACATCCAACACAATATGTACACATCCATATTTATCTAATAATAACCATGGAGTATAAGCAGAGTAAAATAAACGGGTTCTAACACTAACATATTATTACCCTGAAACGGTTAAAAGTGCTCACACACGAGACACATATTTCTGAGAAAACTGGGTAGTCCTGAGAAGGGATGTTGGTTACTTTCCTGGATCGTTTTAGGACAACTGTACCTCCTGAGCTAAATTCAACAGCAGGGACGCACCTAGTTGCATTTAATCAGGGGGCCCCGAGTGGCCGAGTGATCTAAAGCCCTGTCCGTTACGGATCACTGGCATCTCACCTCTGCGTGAGTTCGAGTCTAGGATTCGGCGAATGTCGATATTGGAGAAAGCTTGCCAATAGGTTATCGTGTGTCGGTGGGTTTTTTCCGGTGATTTTCTGGTTTCTTCCTCCACCATTAATACTGGCCGCCATCAATAGCCTATCGTGTGCTGAAAAATGGTGTTAAGCCCAAGAACAACAACAGCATTCAATCAGTCTTCCCACAGAAACAGTCCAAAAGTAGGCTTCAGTGCCACCTCTATAGCCGAGTCTTTTTCTTCTTTCCTTTATCTTAGCATCTTTTGAACCCTCACCAACATTTAACATAAGCGCTGCATCATCATCATCAACTTCTCTATTTCCCGTTTTCTCTGATTTTCCTACAATGTCCTCTCTAGCCTTTGAAACAACATCTTCTTCAATCACTTTTCGTATCGCCTTTTTCATTTAACACTTTTAAGAGTAGACTCCTAATTATTCCATCAGAATCAATAAGATGAAGTGCAAGAAAGTATTCTCCTTGAAAAAAATGAAGATTGAGAGGGAAAGATGGGTGAAATATTGTGTCAAATATTGTTGTTATCATATATCAATGCACATCAGTTTTCCACATCAACTCAAAACAATAAATAACGATGATGGAGAATTAAGGCCAGCCCCAGTCTTTTGTGTGACCAGTTGAAAATAATCAACAAGTCTTTAAATATATACGTGGTTACATGGATTACAATGCTGAGAAATTAGACTAGTCATTCAATGATCTATGATAGTGTCATTATGCCTTCCTGGGCGATGTCGGTCGTCCGTGTCGATGACTTATGTTCGAGCGTAGTTATGTTTTTGACGAGGAAGTTCATCTTAGCATATATGATTTGATTCCATGGAGCTGTGTGCGAACTGTGAGTCAGGAGATAATGAGGTTCCCAAGCATTCATCTTCAAATAATTGATACATTGGTTCTCTGTTGCAAGATAGCGTCCGCATGTTTCATCTCCAAGGAAGTCAATGGAGGTAGTGAATAATCACTTTAGTTTTAATACCACGCTTTATAGATAATCTCTTGTGAGATAAGTGTACATGCGTGTTCTAGATATTCTTTCTACTTATCTTCTTGACTCATTATTATACATGGGTCGTGTTGCTTTTGAATATGATCATTTGGACAAACATAGCAATTTTCTCTGGTCATCGATTGTGATTATTTTAGCCAAACAAAGAGCAACACAAGACAATATGTGTTGATCTTGTCCTAGCCATCATAGCATCATGTTTGTGTCTTTCTCCTCTTCTTCAACTTTTTAGGTTTGCTCTGTGATTGCTAATCTGAACAGAAAATGTAATTTTAGCATGCGTCCTTGGGTTCCATGATCTTTCTTTCATGGTATATGTTCGCTTTATTCAGTCTGTTGATCATGGTGATGTATCCAGATGTGTTTAGGGTTTTTTCCCCCATATGCCAGTAGATTCTCGAGGTGAGCTGGTTAAAGGCCCATTTCCCTCCTACTGCTACTCATCAGTTGTTGTTCAAGTACAAATCCACTTCGCTGTGCAACGAATGCATGAGATTATTGACGGAAGTCAATTTTGCTTCGGCGAATGGATTGATGTCGTCGAATTTGAGACCATTGAGATTCAGGTACAAGTAACTGTTATTCGTCAATTAGTTCTTTGATAGAAATGTCGAGAGGAATTGAGGTTGTTAAACCATGCAAATATCGAGTGACTATAGTTTTTAAGATTGATACAACCGTTCGAAATAACGATTGTAATATATCTCCCAAACTATAGCCACAAGATACATCAGCTGCAATATATATTGAAATAGCTTATGCTGGTGGATTGCTTTTGTTTTTGTTCCTATTATTAATATTATTTTGTATTTTTCTTTCTTGCTGTTTTCGTTTAACAGCCAGGAGCATGTCTAGCTAAGTGTTCTTGGACGAATCCATTTGAGTGTTTCTATCATGAAAGTGGATTGATCTGTGGTAATTTGCAAGATTTGAGCTGGATGAATGATCCCTACCAAAGTCACTGTCACATGATCTTCGTGACACAGTTGTATGGACTGAGGTAATTTGGTCATGAAACAACGCAATTATTTGTTGGAAAACACGTTCCTAGAACTATCATTAGAAAATGTTAAATAAAATTGATTATTCATAGTTTGAACACTCATATTTCCGAGGAGTCACACGATGTCTGATTTTGAAAGGTTCAAGAGGATTGTTCTGACTGGAAGAGTTATAAAAGTGTTGGCCTTGCTACCGTTACTCCTGTCGATATTTTTCAACGAGGGCATCAAAACAGATAGCTAACACTACTGAGAAGTAATATAGCCTACACTTGTTTATCTCCTCGTTCAAGCTCGAGTTTCTAATTTCTGCTCCAGTGGCACAAAACATCATAAAAATTGTGCAGAAACAGAAGAATAGATCTTTACACACACGTTCTCAATATCGTACGTACTATATTTGTTGTTTATGCAATTCTTGGAGGGATGAAATCGGAGAAAGTCTGCTGTGTTGAATGGTACAATTTTGTGACTTCTACGGCTTTTTATAGACAGTAACCTGTGAAGCTACAGTCCAAGAATTGAAACTGGATTGATACTCTTTCCAACGGACTTTGATTTCATGGATATGACGTTTATCCACCTTACGTGGTCATTGATCGATATTGTTTTCTGTTCGATCCATCAATGTTCTATCCACCGTTTGTAAGAAACCAATATTAGTTTTCGTACTTCTATAAATTCCAGAGGTACAGTTGTGATGTACTTCTACAAAGGTCTGTCACTTTTATATTTACCTCAATACTCCTTCTAAAAAGATGTCTAACAATCGATCGTAACAAGGGAGAAGCGACACTTTTTCCAACGATAGACCAACAATTTCACGATCTGACAAACATAATTTCTTGTATGGGTCGACCGTTTTGAACTAATATCTTTCTATATGACATTAAATCTACTTTCAACACATAAATGTTCACCACTTCTCTCGAACGATATGTCAATGTATTCATTTTCACTTTACATTTGGTAAGGAGTTAACATTTCTTATCTCTTTACAGGTAGTTGTAATTGTTAGGTATGCAACTAGCAAAACTCAATAGTGTGTTCAGGATTGTCGCCGGTCCACGTTCCTAAGCCATATCTCGACGTTTAAGTAATACAGGGAGATCGATGTACATGCAACAATGGGTGCCAAAGTAAATGCGCGATCTCCTAAATGTTCCAACACCGAGTGAAATTTTCTACTGGCATTGGCTATCACGTAAGCAGACGTTGTGGAACTGTCTGGTGGACCAAATCCATCACTTGTTAGTAAATCACTAGATCGTCATGCTTTCAACCTGTTCAATTAGTTTTCATTTATCGTCGATAAGTTTAAAGTTTTGACTGGGGCCTATCAAGTAATCTGTATTTAGCATTATCGGAAGTTTAATCAGTTTTCCCGACAAACAACTGAACTTTTTTACTTACTGTTGTTTCAATTAATCTTTTTCTTCTGGATTGACACCAGGAGCAATACACACTGTCTTTTTGTTTAAATTCAAGATACTTGTTGACGTAGTCTTTCAAAGATTGTTCTTGATTATTGAGACGACAATGTTTATGTTGACTACACGACTGAGTATACGTATAACATAAAGAAAACATATTTTCCTTTGACAACACTGAAATATACACGTTCATCGATGGAAGCAATTAACATTTAATGAAACCTTAGTATTGCCAAATATTTTCATATCGATGTGTTCTGTTTGACTTTCTTGATGAGGGGAAAGAATGTGAAAATATCTGCATTCCCAAGAATATCAATATATTTAACTGTTTTCGCGCCGAGATTCGTCGACTGATACAACCTCCAAACAATTGCCGCGTGAATTCAAAATTTCGATTTCCGCTACCTTTTCCTCTTTGATGGTCCATTGAAATTTTGGATTTGCTCAAGGCGTCGTTCATTTTCGAGTTTCTACATTTTTATCACTTGGTATTCTTGACTTTTCAAACTGACTTCTTTGTTAAGTTTTGTCGTACATCTCTTTCAGTGGTCAACCGTGTGGAAAGATATTAAAGTCTTGGTGAGGGCAACAGTTCATGCAGACTTGAAATAAACCTCCATAAGATTCGCACACAGCATGTGTTGTTTCTAAATCCCATCCATTATGAACCAATCTTCTTAACTCCACCGCCTTTTCTGGCATGTTTTATCACTAATACCAGTAATATAGCTGGTGCAACGTTATGGTTGAATATTGAAGGATGGCGGCTTGACATGGCGGAGGTGGAAGAATAGCATGCTTGTTATCTGACATGATCTTCTTTTGGTATATTAATTCACATACTTTGGTAATTATAAAAAAACAACTTTAAGTCATCGATACCACCTCTGTGTTTCATAAAAAATTGTCAGACTTTTCCAAGACGACATTGTGCAATTTCAACATCGGACAGACAATATATTAACATCTCTAAGACTCAAAAGGGTTTGGTAAGAAACGTGGAAAGCCTCCCACTATTATGTTTTTAGACAGTCAGGGTCATAGTAGCGGAATTCAGACAAATGAGAAAGTACTTCATTTACTGAAGTTTTGTCCGTAAGGAATATACAGTCTGAACACCAAACATCCGCGATCTCTCAGCAATATAACGTTGCTTCCGATGGCTAAATCCTAGGTCACAAAAGGCACAAAACTAAATTTTGTAGTGGACACATTCGGGAGGTATGTAAGGAGTTCATTCTCTCCATGAATGTACAGTTGCCTGTTGTCAATCTTGAACTAAGTTCAAAAGGCGTATAAAAGTATTTATATGTAATAGAAAGAAGATATTTATGGTATTACTCTGTATCAATGATATACCACTCGTTGTATTAATTATTCATTGAAAGGGAACTCAACAAGTCTCGTTTCCTTTTAATAAAAACATTATAAATCTCGTGGTATATCTTTGATACATCGTACTATACACTTTCATACAGATACTTATTTCCAACAAGGATGGATTTTACACCCACTCTATCTCTTGGCTGCGTGAACGGTATAGTACACTTTCACTTTTATTAAGCACAGCTACGCGCACAATAATTTCCACCAAGCGAACTGACTTTTGCCGAGATGTGAATAGCTGGACTGTACATAGCCTACCAGAAAGCTTTATATCCGATCATTAATAATTTTCAAAATGGTGTAGTTAGGCATATATGTTTGCATCTGGCAGCAGGAGAACAAGTGCGGGTGGAGTGCAAACATAACGATGCCAACTGATATAGGCTCTGCCCCTCATGAGGTGAGCGGGATGAAATGGGAGTTCTAATGCGGGTCGTTGCAATTGCCACGCTTTTCAAGAAGTATTACATTTCTGCTCCAGAATATCATTTTTACAACATCCTCTTTTAATTTTAGACGAATGCACGATCCCCGCATAAACCTCAGGTGATAAAATTGTGTGTTGTTTAACAAACAAGTACAATATCGATATACAACCTAATTATCTTCAAATACGTCTCTCATATCTTTCAGAAAGCATGACATGGATGAAGAGTCGCTGTTCCAACAAATTTTCTTCACATTACCTTCCACGTTTAGCCTTAAAGTTGAAGAGCTTACCAAAAGCAAGCACGTAGAGTCGCAAAAGAAAAAGCTAGAGCTTCTATGTGAGACCAATGAATTTGAAATAACTACCGAGTGGATAAGAGTTTATAATCTTCTCTCTTTTCTATATTGGACGGCAGATGACAGAGAAAAAGCCTATGAACTTAATAGAAAAGCTTTGGATCTAGGAAAGCAAAATATTGTCGCTCGATGCAATCGAGTTTGGATGCAATGGCAGGATGGCCAGTTGACAGAAGCAAACGAGGAATTGGATGAAGTAAAAAAATTAACAGAATCAGAAAAAGATTTACTCCTTGAAGGAAAAGCAGAAATAGCCTACGCCTACTCCACTTTTGGCCCACGCTATTTTTCGCAATCAATAAATATGTACAATACGTTGCTGGATGAAATAAATGGCAACGATGTCCATGCAAAATATGTGCAACTTTGGAAGTTGGATATGGGGCTCATTTATAGGAAATTTTGCAATCCCGGAAACATAGTGCCAAATCAAGATTGGAGAGAGAGAAACATTGATGACTGTATTGAAAAGGCTGCTAGCCTTTTCTATGGAGTCGTTAGTTCTAATTCTCCAGCCAGATGGAAAGGACGATGCTTTGCGTCCCTCGCAGAGCTATCATATATGATCTTTTCTGGGATTTGCAAAACAAAGAGTCAACAAGTCCTGTTTCCAAAGGAAATTGCAGACAAAGACAGTGAAAGTCTACTCAATATGGCCCTGGCTGAATGTGAGAAGGATTCATATGTGTTAAAAATTTGTGGAAAGCAATTCAAATACTTAGAAAAACTTGACAAAGCGGAAGAAATGCTGAGGAAATCCATTACCATCATGGAGACTTCATATGGGCATCACCATCTTGCTCTGGTCTTAAAGAAAAAGCTGATGAACAGAATTTCTAAGGCAAGAAGTAGGCGAATGAGAAACGAGTGTGTACTGAACATTCGTAATATAGAGTCTGACCTGAACACAACGCCTGACGATCAGTATAGCAGTTCGCAATCGCACATTTCCTCTGATGAACAAAAGCGACAAAAGGCATCAGTAAAGGGTTATAGTCGTGTCTTCAGTATACCAGCCGAAGAGAAAGAAACTGTGGAAGAAATTATGTCACATTTGGATAAAACAATACAATTTGGCAATGAATGGGCATCTGTTGAAAAGGGTTTGCTGTTCCGGCAAATAAAAGAGACGAAGAAGGCATTTGAAATATTCTTAAAGACTTTAAGTATGAAAGAATTAGGTACAGCTACTGTCACTGTTACTTGCTATGAACACCTTGGAGCCTGTTGTAGAGATCTTGCGCAAGAAGAAGTAGATCCAGAGAAAAAGCGAAAATTTAATTTAGATGCTATTAAGTATTTTCGAAAAGCAATAGAAACGATGGCACTTAAAGTTAGTCAAGAACTTTATTTCTTGAAAGATGGGTGGATGGCATATTCATCCGTGAAAGACATGTTCCAACCACAAAAGAAAGATGTAGCCACGCTGAAAATCCTTTCAGAGCTCAGCATAATGCTGGGAAAATATGGCGAATCACTTGATTTCTATAAACAGATAGTCCAGCTAGATGAAGCACAATCGAACGATCCAGAAATAATCCGTGGACAGATTCAGATTTTAATTAAGAATGGTGATTTTGAGCAAGCAGCAGTTTTGGTAGACCTTCAGAGCTGCACGGAAGGGAAAAACAAAATTACTGAAGAGTTTTGTAAGTCGGTATATCTCAAGTGTGCCTTCCATTTGCTTCGTACTGGCGAAAAGGAAAACTCTGGACAAAGATTTCGACAGGCATTTGATATTGGTTACGGAGACAAACCTAAAGTAGAAACATATTTTGACATCTTTTTCCTGTACGACGAAGATGTCGAGACTGAAAATGATGGAAACACGTTACCTGCATCTGCACTTGCAATTAACTTCAAAGAAATATTGCCTGGAAATCCTGGACTACGAACCACAAGAAACAGGGAGAACGTCAAGGCCGGCAGTTGGGAGCGAAAAGAACAGGCACATCAAATGGAGTCAAGCGCCAATATCATTGTAATACTGGATACAAATAAAGATCCGCAAGGAGAACTGCAATATTTCATCAAAGTAGCACAGGAAATTGATAAAGAAAATAAATCTAAACTTAGCCTCATTATTGTAGATGGGTGTCTTTGTCCCCGAGAACTCACTGCTTTTCCAAGATTTACTTTTGATAAGAAACTTCTACAGTGCAAATATGATTTCATTCAGTGGACTCAAAACTTCTTTTATTGCTTGCTAGGTGTACAGGATAGCGAAAAATAGCAATCGAATATATGAGGACCGTAACTTGTGTCATCTGGGTAGAGATGTAATGAAATCTAATCTTTAAAGAAAAACTTATCAAAAAAATATTCCTGGAGAATATCATCGTATAAATATAGTGCTGATTCTTTAGAACAGTTCATATATTACAGAGCACATATAATGCATATCTAAAATATTTTGTAATGTATGGTGGTTATTTAAAGTGGGTTGCTTGTGGGGATATGTTTTGTTAGTAATATTACGTA